>JAXMNL010000027.1:288119-300074 GCA_035128595.1 Eptatretus atami | reverse complement strand
AACAAGGGACGGGAGCCTAACCTAGAAACACTGCACTTACCGAATAACTGTTCTATCAGGACCTGAATGTTGAGTGCTGATGGCTGCCAGATTCACAACAATATATAGTTTTGCAAAGACAACATGGAACTGTTCTTTGTCCGACCCATGCCCCCTCATCTGCATGTGCAAATAATTTTGCAAAAAAAGCTCAGCTTGTGAACTAGAACTCTGAGAGAAGAACTTCAGCAACAGTTCATCTGGTGTAGCTTGTGACTTTTGTTTCTTCTTGTGTACACGTAAATAAATGGTTCAAACTCTCATTGGACTGGAGTACTGGAGTGATCCACTAGAGGTTCGAGTATTCCACCACAGAAACAATTCCGGCATTGTCGCCTCTTGAAGGATGAAAGCTGTCCCCCAAGTTATCTGGGGGAGAAAGACTCTATTGAGACAACTTCATTGAAAATCATTTTGGTTGATATGCTGCACCCCTCTATGTTGTGGAAATATTGACTAAAGGAGATATTTAAAATGAATTATTTTTTTACACATTCCAACAAATGAGAAGATGAGATTACATGATGATCGGATGTAAAAGGCACAGGTTGCAGAGTGTTTTCACGATTTTTCTTCTCCCGTAATAAAAAATGTAGTGTGTGTCAGTTCAGTCAGTGTGTGTGTGTGTGTGTGTCCTCCTCCATACCTCAAAACCAGAAATCTAGCAGTCCTGAAACTTTGCATGCAATACTGACTCCAAGGGAGTGCTGAGTGATATAATCGGGTGTTTTGGGTTATTAAAACACCCCTTTTGGAAGAATAATTAATGCTTATTTATTATGAATTCTTCATCAGGCGCCTCCTCGCTCACCTTGCTCTCCTCGCTTGGGGTTTAATTTGCTATTTTTTTGGCTGCTCACAATGCTTGAACTTGGGCCGCACGGTTTCAAAACGATAGTTTTTTTTTTTTTCGAGTTTTTTTTTTTTTTTCAAAACGATAACTTTCCTCACTCACATCATCGAATGCTGATAATCAACCTACAATCATCGTGGGTACATTGTTATCTTCAAACACCGAAGATGCCAACGTTCGTGGCGTTCCTTCATTTCGCACATGCCAATAACCTAAGACAATGTCTCAATCTGAGGACGAATTCCCAAAATTTAAAGCTCTGGAAATTCAACTTATCAGCAGCCCGACGACGAAAAAGAAGTGTGTATTTGTCCAATTCGGAACATGTGCTTTAATACTCTGGGCGTCTCTGGGTGCATGGTATGTTTAAATTAACCGATCAAACAACACATATGGAAATACCCCACAGAAAAAGAAAACGGATGAGCCAATCCACCAACTTTACAAACTTGCTTGTGGTTCCCAGGGTCAGGCAGGTCAAGGGAACACCTACCCCGCTAAATTCGACCTTCTTCCCCCTCCTCCTCCGCCCGCCAAGTAACAATTCTCTGTATGTTTGTGTAAGGTCTGAATATTCATTGGAAAAAAAACAGCTGTGGCGCAATCTCTACTAAATTTTGCCAAACTTACTGGGAGTTTCCCAGGTCAGGTCATGGGTATTGAACTCCCGCGCTACCCGCTGCAAGAATGGTTGTGTGTGTGTGTGTGTGGGTTGTGTACGTCTAACAATGAAAGAAACTAAAGCTCAAAGAAGGAATGGCCCTCATGCTGTGGCGCAATCTCGGGTTGATATTTTTAATTATTATTTTTGCTGGCAGCTTTAAAATCGATCTTCTTGATAGTTTACTAAGTCCTAAATAACACGATCTTTATGCGGGTGACGCCAGCTTGTTTATTAATAGCAGTTGGATATAACTGTCAAGTAAATAGTGATGGGATGGTAAATGTGAAAGGACGTGAGGACTCAAGCAACTACAAACACCCCATAGCAGCAATGACGTCGAAGAGCCACCTGTCAAAGACTGCTGAGGACATGGTAAAGGAATATCAAAGGACGGTAAAGTAACCATAACAAAACTAAATGAAATGAAATAAAAACAGCAGCAGTAACTCCGCGTGACGTAATGGTGCCCACCATCAGAATTCCGTGACTTGAGCAATGGGAACACTTTTGAGAAAAACTCATTTCAATTGGGCCAACCAGGATAACCTGAAGAATGGTAAGTAAAATTTAGATTCCTGTAAGCAGCATTGTATCTGTAATTAGGTCGACTAAGTTTTGGTGTGATCGGAGAAGTGGTAAGAGACGAGAAAGGCGAGGAAACTGATCAGAATGAGAGAGTCAATGAATGAAAGAGAAGTGGAGAACGTCACCTAAAGCCCAGGCCATCGATTACTACTTTGTATTCAATTACTCCACTTTTCAAGGGATCGTTAGGACTGAATCTTCATCGTTTCCAGTTCCAGAGAGACTGAGCGAGCGTGCGTGGGTGAGACGAGGCTTCAAAGATAGAAGGTCCTCTCGAGAGAGATGGCGCCAGAAAGGCTTGAGGTGCCGTGTTTGTACATGGAAGGGTTGGTAGCAGCAGTTCGCGCAAGGGTACGGCTGCATTGGCGAGGCGGCACAACTCAGGGAGCTTCAGGTGAGATAATAATTTCGATAAATCTGTCGTGGAAGTGAGGACAGCAAACCAAAAATCTATTTAATTATCAGTGTATCAAACCTGACCAGCTGTCACTGTCCAGAGAGTCAAGGATGTTCCATCGAATGATAAAACAGTCACCCTTAAAACAATCAAGGTACTACAGTTATGCCGTCCAAGGACATCCAAACAAAACAGACTTTTGGACAGTCATTTCAATGTGGACGCCATTGTCTGAAACCATTCTGAGGCAAACAATGAGTATGAATGTGATCTGCGAAACCAAGTTTTAAAAAGAGAAGAAAGAAAAGATGACTTGTCGGGGTTTCACATCTCACCTCGAAAGGTAAAAGGTCAAATATTCATTTTTTGTGAAGGGGGAAAGCTCCCTTCTCTTCGTTTTGCCTCCTTTCTTCCTCCAATCTGTTTAACCATATCTCGTTCCTCCTTCTTTTCCATCACGGTTTTCGTTTCTGCTGAACGTCTTTTCTGACTCAGCAAGATATTCACTCTTGCCAATCTTGGTTGCGTAATGTCACCGGGAATCCCGTGTGAGAACAATCAGCGTTCCAGTTCCATGCAGTAAGTGCTCGGGAGCAATTTAAACTCCAGACGGAGGATGTTCGTCGCAAAACCCGGTGGGAGTATCGGTGGAGAAAAATTGTTAAGTGGCGTTCAGTGGAACACTTGGGGTCCACAGGGCCGGACACAGCGTCTGCCCTCTGCATAGTAACAACACCAATGTAAACTTTTGATGAGAGTGTCCTTTTGAATTTTACTATGACTATGGGTAGGGGGATGTGTGTGTTGGATGATGCGAAGTAGACATTGTGTTTATAGGGTGGTGTCTCATGTCGAAAACATCCCAATTTGAATCAAACGGATTGTGTAAAAGTACATCACTCACCTTATTAAATAAATTAACAAATAAAATTTATGAAACTTGATGTTGTATTCAAAATTACACACCGATCCCTTATAGCTTGAGGTAAAACGTAATGGCTCGAGGATGAAGACCTTACCAGACAATAGGGGGGGGCTGACAGGATGGCTAAACTCTAGAGTCCTAGACGTTAGACTCTAGATTGTACACACACTCGCCTCCAAGCCATCCAGCCTGGTTCGAATCCGCCCAGCTACAAATTGTCATCTCCGGGTGTTTGACAGGTAGGAATGATCATCAATGTTGTTGTGTCGTCCCTCGGCTTGGACGTTAAAGAGCCCACGGTGTCTTTCCTGAAGAGGAGGTGAGCTATTGCCGGCACCCAATGGACCAAGTTCCAATTCCTGCCCTAACAGCATGGGGGCACTGCATCGGCAGCACAGTCGCTCCTCAGCCATGATGCTAAACCGAAGCCCTATACTGCATAAGCGAAACACACAGAAAAAGTACGATCAGGACAATTATGGTCAACGAGATTAACTTTTATGGTAAATATGGTAAATATGTCAAGAGATTAACATTTATCGGCCCGCACGTCGTTTTTTTTTCTTTCTTTTTCTCTTCTCATTCTTCTCTTTGTGTTTTTCCTTGGATGACATTGCGAAAGGCAAAATACGTTGGCGCTAATTGAATAATTGGGCATTAAAAACTAATTGGCTGAATAATCGTTACTGCGATAATGCGAACTTCCGCACAGTGAGGACTTAACTTCCGGATCCTTCGGATTAGTGACGACTACCCTATTCTTTCTCGATTTTTGCTCCATTTATCGAGCTTACTGTGTTCTTTCTTTCTCGATTTCTGTTCTCGATTTTCTTGTGTGGTTGTGGTGGTTGTTTGAAAGTTTTTTTTTTTTTGTTTGCACGTACGGTCACGCACGTCAGCACGCACGTACGGGCACGTACTAGTCTCTATAACTCCCACACTGCAGTTGAGTGGTGAAACAATAACACCACACACCGCACCACACCACACCACATCCACACTCTCCGCGGTATGAATCAAAACACTCCTTCATTGTGTGATTGAAACAAGTGCAGATGGCAACTGAGACTGGTACATGTTGTTGTTATTGTTGTTTCGGTATGCATCCTATGCTGCTGGTTACATAATTTTCTAGACTGTGCCCTGAATGGCAGTGCCCTGTTTACCAGTAATGATGGTACTTCATTTTGGCAACCTCAGAAGGCTGACAGACTGAGTCAACCCACCTGGTGTTATTTCAACTACTTCTACTGACGTCCGACTCAGGCCCAAGGGCCAAGCATCGGCACGATGATGGACTCTCCACTCCTTCCTCTCCCTTCACAGTGTGTCAGTTCATCTACATTAGCCGCGCCACTGTCTTCTAGGAGCGTGTTGACCATAGTCTTGGGAGGCGCCCAGGCTTTCATGCCTCCCGTGTGGGCTCCCATGTGATGACGAGGCTGGCAGTAACGGGGTGGCGTAAACAGTGTCGCCCATGAGTTGCAGTCTTCTCGCCTCGATTTAGTGGTGAGCATCGATAGGTGCGTCATAGAGCTGGACGTTCGTCATGTGCCTGTTCCAACTGACGTCAAGAGCCATGCGGAAGCATTCGTGTATAGCAACCATCTCCAGACTTTTAGTCATGGTCTTGGTTCGTGTCCACGCTCGCATCCGTATGGGAGAATACGTTATTCACATAAGCTATGACGCCAGCACCTTAACCATTAAGGCAACACCAGGTATTCCAGGTACTCTCCTGCGAGATCCGGAAAAGGCATTCAATCACTTGGCGGTCTCGATATGTCGACCACAAAGTGGTCTTCAAATGAACTAATTGGTGAACATCAAATTAACGGTTTTCGTGGGGGGGGGGGGTTGGATGGTGAGGGAGCAGGAATGTGGGGATTGACATTCGGGAGTTGGAGGAAGAAAGAGACATTTAAAAACTAGCAGGTAGTGGACAAAAAAAATGAAACACGCAATGTAAGTCAATTAAACAAGGCGTTGGGCCACCATTGTGCAGCCGGTACGGTCTATATGTGCCGTAGCATAGAGGTCCAACAGGGTCTGGAATTCTCATGGAGGGATGTGAACACCATTCTTCCCACAAGAAAGTCATCACTCAACCGGTTTGAATGGAGTGGAAAACGCTGTTTGGGCGTCGCTCCTCCAACATCCCATCAATACTCGATTGGGATCAGATCTAGTGACTGAGAAGGCCATGACACATGGATAACATCAGTGTCATGCTCATCAAACCATTGGGTGCCCACTACACATGCCTGTGGATGGGGGAATTGGTCATCCTGTCCGAATCTGCGGCATCCGGCCGTAAAACACTTGCTCACGATCCATTCCAATGAATTATCCCGATTTAACGGACATGGTCACAGTGCCCTCCTCCTTGACCGAAACTTAACGCCGATAGTTGCCGATCCCGGTCGCACGTACCCAGACCATTTTGGATATACCGTTGGGGCCTTCACTTCAACATATCAAGACAACCGACACTGCAGCTATGATCAGTAGCACTGTCGTTGTGGAGGAGGGCCGTCACGACGCCTCTCAAGGTCAGAGAGGGTTTGACTGCCATTCAGCCAGAGGCCCCCGCTGATCGTAGCAGTAGTCCACTCACCCAAACTGGCAAGGCTGTCAGCTGATTGAAGGAACCTCAAAGTCCGTGGGCCAAAGAGATTAAACAGAAAATATCCTCAGCCTTGATCTCCAGCAACCCAATAATACCGTCCACCAAATACCTCATCGTTGTGGAACAGGTCCTGCTTTCTTCAACTTGAATCAAACGCGTTATGGCAGCTGCTCGCCGTGCAGAGTCCTGGGGAATGGAGGGACAACCGAGGAAGGACGGAGGGGAGGGGGGAAGGGGAGGGAAGTAAGGTGGTGGCAAGGAAGCACGAGGCTACCTTCCTGCAAGTGGGCAAACGCCTACTATACTCAGACCAGCAGGAAGTCGGGGAAAGTGCGGAGGGAAGATGAACGAAACACAAGACTGAACAGGCCCAAAAACGGCAAGAATAAACAAACAAGCCGGTGAGGGCGACATGGCTGCTTCGCTCTAGATGGACAAGCTGGCCGACGCGACTAGCCGATATCCATGTACATGGCTATCACAATTTAGACCATAATATGATTATGCACAGCCCTCTGAGTTTTGCGCCGCAGAAACCCGCCCTTGGTGAAATTTCAGGCATGTTTCCAAAGAGACTCTAACAAATGGCAGCCCTGGTAATTCCATTTATCTATTTTGCTAAAGATTTTTTTTTATATGATTGCTGTAAGACATTCTTCACTTGGCACAAAAAAAAAAACAGGTCCTCGGAGGCCCCAGTTTTCCGGAGGTATTGATTTTTTTTGTGGCAGTCCACAATAAGTGTACGATGTACGAATAAAGTACTTTAGCTGTTGCTAAGCACGGAGGTGTGCATAGCACCATTCATTTTGTTGTAGCCATGCAAGCCACATTGGTACACATTTCACCCCAAGTTTCATCAAAATCAGACTCTTTCTCTTAGAGATATTCAATTAACCGTTTCTTTGAAATGTCGACAGGTACTCGCCCAAAACCTATCTCCTCCTACAAATATTTTTGTTAGGGCTGCAAATTGGACATGAAGGGATGCTAGATAGATTGCGCACCAGAACCCTTAGCTCGATTTTTCTTTTTCGATTTTTTTGACGGCCTTTAAAGGGCCGGTTGCTATGCCTGTTGCTAGGGCCCGGGGCCCCCCATATTCGAAAGCACACGATTCCCAGAAGATTTGGTCCTACTACCAAATTTCATTGGAATCGGTTGAGTGGTTTGCCCCTAGGCTTGACCAAAGTTTCAGCGACACGACAGACGATGGAAATGTCCAGAATAAAGGGTGGCTCTCAGAGCAGCAACAGATGAGATTGGGGGAAAATAAAGCTGGAGAAATAAACACAAGGCTACAGAAGCTGCTAAAAGCGGGAACAAACTCATCCACTGAGGTTTTTTGGTTCAAGCAAAAAACATTTTCACGAAAAAAATAAGTGCCACTATATTTCGTTTATTGTGTGGTGTCTGTCTGTCTGTCTGTCTGTAGTTCTGTCTGTCTGTCTGTCCTGTCTGTCCCGAGCATAGCCCGTGGTTTTGATCGATCCTGATAAATTTTGGTGGGAGGTTTATATCATCGATATAGGTTGTGTTTTCCTGAGAATGGGCGTGGTGCGCCCATTATGGCGGAGCCACGCCCAAAAACGTATTTTTTAGGGGTAGCCGATTTCAATTTGCATCTCTCCTAGGGGGTTTTCGAAATCTGAACAGGCGGGTTTCGGTATTTGGTTAGCCCAATGGCATCCTGCATAGCCCACGGAGCTCGATTTTTTCATTTTCGTCCCAAGTCCAAGGCCACAAGGTCAGCGAACTTAGAAAATTGCGAATTGTGTTTCTTAGGGGGTTAGCCAATTTCAATTTGCATTTCTCCAGGGGTTTGTCGAATCTGGCAGGGGTTTCGTCATTTGGTTAGCCGAAAGGCCCACCTGCATAGACCAGGAGCTCGATTTTCATTTTCGTCCAAGGTCAAGGTCCACAAGGTCCACGAACTTGAAATGCGAATTTTGACGTAAAAATTTATCTCTCCGAGGGTTTGTCGAATCTGGCTGGGGTTTTCGGTATTTGGTTATCCCATATGGCACCTGCATAGGCCCACTGAGCTCGATTTTTCATTTTCGCCCAAGGTCAAAGGTCACAAGGTCACGAACTTAAGAAATTTCGAATTTTGACATAAAAATCATACGACCGCAAACTTTGAGAGCTTGGATGGACAATATTTTTTATGCATAATCTTGAGGTCATTCCCCACCCTAAAGTCTTGGAAACCATTTTTGCTCTATCTCGAACACCTTGCCGTGGCGGCCCCCTTCAAGTTTGTTTTTACGCTGATTTCATCAAGTATGGATATAATTCAAGTGATGATGTGTTATTTAAGATAATTTAATAATTGAAGTGAGATGTGTTTATTTAAGATAATTTAAATAATTGACTGAATTGTTCATTTAAGATAATTTAAATAATTGAAGAGATTCATGTGGTTTATTTCAGATAATTTAAATAATTCAAGTGAAATGAAGTTTTATTTAAGATAATTTAAATAATTCAAGTGATGTGTCCTATTAAGATAATTTAAATGATTCTAGTGATGATGTATTTTTTAAGATAAATTTAAATAATTCAAGTGATTGATGTGTTTATTTTTAAAGATAATTTAACATGATTACAGTGATGATGTGTTTATTTAAGATAATTTAAAAATTCAGTTGGATGATGTGTTTATTTCAGATAATTTAAATAATGCAAGTGATGATGTGTTTATTTTAAGATAATTTTACAATATTCCAGGAGATGTGTTTATTTTAACGATAATGTTAAATAATTCCAAGTGATGATGTGTTTATTCACGGTAATTTAAATGATCAAAGTGATGATGTGGTTTATTTAGAGAGACTAGTGGCATGGCCGTAGGTGCGGTGGCCGTACGTGCAAACAAACAAACCAAAAAACTTTCAAACCGCGTGCAGAAACAACACCACAACAGGCCGTTCCTTCGCATCTCGCGTTCTCACGACAACCACACTTCCACACACAGAGTTAATTAAAATCCAAAAAAACAGTTTACCTCCTGTCTTTGCTTGCCATGACAATTGCTGCATATACCGGCTACGGCCGTGACACGTCACCGGCCGCGCCCCGGCCTACGCACACGGTGTCATTGTCATTGGTTGGTAAAATAAATGGCCACAGTAACGTGTCATGTCATTGTTGGTAAATAAATGGCATAACTTGGGAAGCACTTGTTCCGATTAAATATCAAACCTTGAAAGGCACAGTTCTCAGGTCGCGCCAGCAATATACCTGCAAGTTTCATTAGATCGGGACCAGAGGTTGTCGATGAAAAACAACAACAAGAACCACAAAACAACACAAGAAGAAAAAAAAACACAAAAAACAACAAAAAACCAAAAAAAACAAAGAGAACAAACAAAACAAACAAACCAAAAACAACAAGAAAAAAATAAAACAAAAACAAACACAAAAAAACTAAAAAACAAAAAAAAAAAAGAACATACAGACAAAAACAAAAACACAAACAAACAAAAAACACAACCAACAACTACAAAGACCCACACACAAAAACAAAAAACATAAAACAATAGAAAAAAAAAAAAAAACCAACAAAACAAAAAACAGAAAAAAGAAACAAACACAATACAAAACCAAGCGATCCCACACCACACACACAGCACCACAGCACACACCACACACACAGCACACAACACACACAGATTGCTGGAATTATAGATTAGATAATTTATAATAATCAAGTGGTGATGTGTTTATCATCAACTTGAATTACATTGCGCCCTCTTCTACGCCGCCTCTCATTACACAACCCCCTCCCATTACACTACGCCTCCACCTCCGTGCCACCTATACTCGCCCCCTCTCCGCCACCTCCTCTCTCGCCTACTCTCCTCCCCGTCTTCTCTCGCCCCTCTCTCTGTAATGTATTCACAAATGTCCTCCCAGGCACAAAAATTAATTCAAACTTTGGGAAAAAACAGCTTTCAGACCCTTGGGAAACAGTCATTTCCCTTGAGAAAATTCAACCTTGGGATTAATTAATAATTTGAACATTTTAATTCAAGAAACCTTGGGAAAAGACAGTTCAAACCTTGGGAAACACTTGGGAAACAGCTGAAATGGATAAGAACGATATCAAACCTTGAAAAGGCACAAATATTCAGGTCCCCCAGCATCGATTGTGACGTATATACCAAATAATAAGAAGAAGAAGTTGTGACGTCAATCGTGCAAAAAAAAAAGAATAATCAAATAAACAAACATTAATTGTGAGCATTTCGTAATGTCATAGCAGCCGTGTCTTGTCATTGGTTGACAGAATAAATGCCGTAACTTGCGGAACCGCTTGTCCGAACTTATAACCAAACATTGAAAAGGCACATACTCAGGTCTCCCAGCGTCGATTGTGACGTCATACCCAAACGAAGAAGAGAAGAATTGTGAGTCATCGTGCAAAAAAAAACAAAAAATAAATAATAAACATTAATTGGTGACGTCATTCGTGACATCATAGCACCGTGTCTTGTCATTGTGTTGACAGATAAAGGCCGTAACTTGGGAAACGGCGCTTGTCCGATTAATATCAAACTTGAAAAGGCACATACTCAGGTCTCCAGCGTCGAATTGGTGACCGTCAACGCAAGGAAGAAGAAGAAAGAATTGTGACGTCAATCGTGCAAAAAAAACCAAAAAATAATAAATAAACATTAATTCTGACGTCATTCGTGACGTCATAGCACCCGTGTCTTGTCATTGTTGACCAGATAAATGGCGTAATTGGGAAACCGTTGTTCCGCTTAAATATCAAACCTTGAAAAGGCCACATCGCAACGCCCCTGCAATATTCCTGGGCAAGTTTCAATCACATCGGACCGGCGGTCGTCGAGAAACGGGCGGTCGCAAGACAGACATGAATTAAATAATTCAAGTGATGATAAACACATCATCACTTGAATTATTTAATTAATCTTAAATATACAACATCATACTTGAATTATTTAAAATTATCTTAAATAACCATCATTCACTTGAATCTATTTAAATTATCGTAAATAAACACATGATCACTTGAATTATTTAAAATTATCTTAAATAAACACAATGATCAATTGAATCATTTAAATTATCTTAAATAAACACAACATAAAACTTGAATCATTTAAAATTTATCTTAAATAAACACATCATCATTGAATCATTTAAATTATCTTAATAAACACAATCATCACTTTGAGATCATTTAAATTATCTAAAATAACACCATCATCAACTTGAATTATAAATTATCTTAAATAACACATCATCACTTGAATTATTTAATTATCTAAAATAAACACATCATCACTTGAATTTATTTAATTACTCACACATAAACACATCATCACTTTGAAATATTTAAATTACTTAAATAAAACATCATCACTTGGATTATTTAAATTATTTTGAATAAACATATCATCACTTGAATCATTTAATTATCGTATAAACAGCATGATCACTTGACTTATTAAATTATCTTAAATAAACACATGATCAATTGAATCATTTAAATATCTTAAATAAACACATCATAATTGAATCATTTATTATCTAAATAAACACATCATCACTTGAATCATTTAAATTATCTTAAATAACACATATCATCAACTTGCATCATTAATTATCTAAAATAAACACATCATCATCACTTTAGTGGGTAATTAAGTGTTCATGCGCTGCGAAGTTATCTCATAGTCAGGCTTTAAATCTTTATATCTGACTTCTTGAACAACAACGATAACAACAACAACACGCCTTCGCCTCGCTTCCTCAACCGGACGCCATAGCGCCCGCGGTGGGCGGAGTTCAAGGGGGAACCTCGCGGTGGCTCTCGCCCAATCGGGGTGAT
>JAXMNL010000027.1:223369-239378 GCA_035128595.1 Eptatretus atami | reverse complement strand
GTCTTTATTCGGCCCTTCAGCTCGGGACGGAAGGCGAGCTGAGGGCCAGAGTCTGGCCGGGTACCAGGCCGCCTCATGCGGTTTTATATGCGAGTCGGAGTCCGTGGACGGTGTTGTGGAGTTCAGTGCCAATGTTATCATGGTCCTGTATTTACTTTTAATCAACCATTTAACCGACTTGATGCAAATCCTGTTATTCAAATGACAGACACTGATCAATTCACTTGCCACAAAGTGAAAGTACATTACATCAGAGAGTTTTATTATACTTGGTACTTGGCCAGTCCCAAGGAGTACAACCACTGAGATGGTACTCACACGTGCCTCGACAAAGATGTATACTCCTGCTAAAATAAGATTACAATTTCTGGTATTATAATGCTTTGCTGGATAGTGGAGGGGCTGTTAAACATTAGCCAAAGAACTCCAAAATGCAAATATGTCTCTTCGGTGAAAAGCAAATAATATAATCATAACAAAGTTAACTGTATCATCCCAGGTCACTTTGTTCCATAGCAAGACATTCCTTTTATCAACATTTAGGGCAAAAGACTCTTGGCTGAAGGGAAGCATCACTGACAGCCAATTCGACTTGTAGCATAAAATTAAATTTATAAAACACCAGCAACGATTACAAATTAGAGTACATCAATATAATTATTTTTTTCCACAACGGGAACGGGGATCCCCAGCTCGAGCGCTCCAACACAACCCACCACGGTGGGACTCGAACCCACGACCCAGAATCCAACAAGCCATCCTGGCTGTCACGAATGACGATCGATGACACGAGCACCACCACGACCACTGACCACCAAGGTACCCCGAACAAAGAAGACCAGACCCGCGACACACCACCAACCAACCAAAAACAGACCCCAGACCGCTGACCAGAGAGAGACCCCACCCCCGACACGACCACCTTTCTTATACTCCCCCCCCCCCCCCCCCCGGTGGGTGGAGGGATCCGCTCTGAGGTAACTCGCCTCCGGATTGGTCGGGCGATCGGTGTCCTCCCCTCATTGGACGAGGCGAACATTCCATCTGGCTGGGGCGGGGTTTGCCCTGAGGTGATCTCACCCCCGATTGGACGAGGGGAACACCCCATCCGGCTGGGGGGGGGCCGGCCCCGAGACGATCTCACCCCCGCCTATGTCCGTGGCTTCGAACACGTGGGTTATGGCGCCGTGGTGTGAAGTGAAAGCTGGGCGGGTGAAGCGCTTCTCCTCCCACTCTGCGGGCGAATGAGTGGTGTGAGGGTTTTGTTGTAGAAAACTAACGAGAAAGAAACTCGCAGCACACACACAAAATTTCCATTAAGCATAAGGGAGGAAATATAAAACATTATAAAAACGGAAATGCTCATATATAAAACATCCCTGACAGATGCTAAAGTATAAAACATTCCCGACAGATGTTCACATATAAAAAACTTTCCTGACAGATGCTCACGTATAAAACATTCCTGACAGATGCTCACGTATAAAACATTCCTGACAGATGTTCACATATACAACATTCTTGACAGATTTTCACGTATAAAACAAAAAGTGTTTTTTAAGCATACTGACCAAAGTCAGCTTCACCATTGTGACAAATATCAAGGCAACAAAGATCACTGTGGAAATGTGCGATACAATTGTGTAAGCGCTCAATTTTCCATCTTCAAATATAAATTATTTACATTAAAGCTCTCCATTTGACTTGATACTTTTGAGTTTATTCTCACGACAGAGAAAATAATCTGAAAGAGTTGTAGAAACAGATTTCACCAATTGCTGCATTGTTTTAATACTCACAACTGGCGAATATACCCGTCAAAGATGAGTCATGGCATAGTATTGAATTTGCCATTACCAGAAAACCATAGAACAACAATCCCCTTATGGTTGGGGTTGAAGCATCATCCATCAGAATGCCATGACGTCGTCCTACATGGTGAATGCTTTGCAACAAAAGTCTACTTCCGACTGGACTGAACGAAATAAAATTAGTAGTGAAGTAAATTTAGATTCCCTAAGCAGAATTGAAGACAATTTTAATTATACATATGAGGTTTGGTGAGGATATGCAAAGTGGTGAGAGGAGAGTAGGATAGGAAACGGGACAGTTAGACAACATTGTATAATTATTTATATAGATCATCTTAATTTTAAAATCTAAAGCAAAAGGAAGCTCTTCTTAAAACAAAAAAACGTTTCAATTAAACAGGTGAGAATCATTAAAACGAGAAGGGCACTTGGTAGAGCATGTACCTCCACCCGCAATGCTATTCAATGAGAAACATATCGGACCCAATACATTTATGAAATATCATGATATATATTAGTTTTGCTCTATCTCTCAATGGTGGAGAATCACTTTTTTTGTAACATATTGTCCGAGGCTGTAAGAGAGCTAACACACAACAAGGGTGCAGGAAACAAGAGGGGCGGGAGAGGGAGACAAAACAGTGGGGAACAGACATTAGGAGACTGTGGAAGAGAGAGAGGGATGGGGCGGGGAACACGGAGTAAACAAGATGGACAAGCAGGGACTTTCAGGAAGGAAGCAGGGAATTTGAAGGTGGGGCTTGATGGATTATCGGGTAGAAAAGATCGAGGATTTGGATGGGGGATGATGAAGTGGTGGTGAACAGCTGTTTGAAGGGAACTTCGGCAAGGAAGGCAGGGAATAAAAAATTATCAGATTCGGACTTCACCGAAATTGAATCATTTCGTCTTGTCCAACCCCAAACGTGTCCAAAAAGTTTCATCCGAATCATCCACAACTTTTTGAGATATCGCAAGATATATCGTTTTGGCCCGATCTCTCACATGGGAAGAATCACCCAAAAAATTTGAGTAGTCGGATCCGTATCCGGATCTCATCAAAATCTAATCATTTCATCTTGCAACACCCAACCTGCCACAAATTTCATCCTGAATCCGTCCACAACTTTTTGAGATATCCTGCATACAACAAACAAACAAAAGAAGACGTGCAGCACGATTCTTGCAAAATCTATAAAACAAATTTGACCTCAAAAATAATTGGTCGTTAATTCAATGACCAGAATATGCAAATCCTCTTCAAATTTCAAAGTGAATCAGATGAAAAATTGACAATTTTAGAAATTTGGCCTATGTTTACCTTTTGGTCCTTGTTGAGCTGAAAAAAACAATGGTGGTTGAATTCAGTGACCTGAAATGAAAGATATAAATCCTCATCAGATTCAAGTCATTGGATGAAAATTGAGGATTTTAGAAATACACCTTAGTTGTTGGACTTTGGCCTATGTTGACCTTTTGTATCAAAAACAAATAGGCTTCTTCGTTATAAAAACTCTACCATGTGGGTGAAGTTTCGTTGACAGACCGGTTTTAAAATTGTGACGTGTAGGCGATAAAGACAGAAACAGACAGAAAGACAGACAGAATAACAACAATCGACTGACAATATACTTGAAAAAATCTTCGATTTGCAAGTAACAAAACAGACAGAGAGAGGTGAAAACATAACCTCCTTCACCTTCGGTGGCGAGGGTAAAACAGATTTATTTGGTGACCCCCTGACGTTGGAGAATCCCCCTCGTCGAGCAAACAAAATAGTTGGACCCAATTCACGTGGTAAAACCCCATTTATAAAGTCCTGAACAAGCAACATTTTCATCCATTAAAAAGATGAATATTTTTCTCTTGTTTTATTCAAAATAACGAAATTATTTCAACAACACTAGATCTTTATTTTTAATGGTCAGTTTTTTTTTTTGGCCTAAATATCAGCCCTTCAGATTAACAAGAAATCTGCGAGAATAGATGGCGGTTTAACAAAAAAAGGACAAGGTTCAGATAATCTGTACAAAGGACCTTTGAGATTACTTGTACTTTTAGCCAGAAAAATACCAAATCATGCTGGTCTACGAGTGTCTTTCAAAAACTTGTACTCCATTTTTCAATCTCACAAATGCAACAGGTAACTGTGCAGGTTTGTTTTGGTGTAGCTTAAAGGTTTATGAATCTATAAATGTTCGAGATTCGACTTGGTTTTTCAGTTTTTGAGATATTCATTCTTCGCAATGCACGATTGCAATACATGTTGATTTACTCATGTACTTCTTGTCGTGAATACCACGTCTGTAAACTTGCCATACCATGATTGGTCGTGGTTTCTATTCCAGTGCTCTCCCACTTCCTCCGCAGCCTGTAAAAAAAAGCAATAAAATCAATCAAAATTACATCGTCAAACAACGGTAGATTATATGAACTCCAGTACATGAACACAGACAAACCGCCACACTGCCTACCAAGGTTGTACTTATAAAAACAGGAAAGGAGGCGATCTGAATGGAGCTCAAACCAAGTTGCACAGAACAACGTGTGTAGGATTAGCGGAGTATGGAAAAGCTAGCAGACTTTTCGATGAGATTTGCAGACGAGCAAGAAAACAAACCAGAAAGGAAATCTTAATCCAATTTTGCAAAAAACTTCCAAAAACAGGTGCAAATGATGGCTACCACGAAAAAACAAAACAAACACAGCCCCGAATGATTGGCAAAAAAAAACAGAAAACTACAAAAATAAATATCAGCAGATACAGCTCTAACAAATGGGAGAATATAAAGAACAGGAAGATTAAAAAAAAAAAAGAGCTTAACAGAACAGGGATCGACCATGAAGGTTTCATTGGCATGGACTAAGAAGAGTCAAATCAATGGGATGGAGAACGAGTCATCATAAACTGCTGCAAGACCAAGGACACTACACTGATGCCTTTAGAAAATGGTGATTGAGACCAATCAGACAAATGCAGGTTTTGGGGTAGAAATGAAAGTACCAGTCACCTGGTTCCAGAATGTAAAAAAAACTCATGTCGTAACAGCAGTAACACAGAAAGACAATGACTGAGTCTGGGGATGTAATCCACTGGACACATCTGTTATGTATACATTTCAACTCCTGGTCCCAGCAGACAATCAGGAAACGACAAACCAAGTCCTATCCTTGAAAATGACATAAAACGCTCACACATGACAAGATGATCCATCAAGTGTGGACATTACAAACAAAAGCATTGCTTTCCAGACATAGTGCTGCAAGGAGCAATGGAAAAAATGGCATTGTTGATTGACGTTTCAAGTCCAATGACTAGTGGACTAAATGCCACAGAATCAGAAATGACAAGTTGCCAGGTCTGAAAAATGAGGTCAAGAGGAAATAGAAATTGGAAGAAGCTGAAATTGAAATTGAATAGTCGGAGCATTCCAGGAATGATAAAGAAAACCCTTACAGAGTCCTTCATAATCATTCTGGGATTATCACTCCAAACAAGCTACAAGTGGAGGCTGTCAGAGGTTAGTGAAGATTTTGAAAGGGTCCTGAAGAGGCTCTGAGGACGAGGTTTACAGTTTGGTTCCATGAATCATGATCCTTTACCAAAAGAGAGGTGGAAATTTTGAGTTCGGGGAGAATTCCTCCCACCCCAGAAATCCAAATTGAAGATAACAACAACGTGAGCCTAAGAAACTCAAATGAAGTAACATGACAGAAGAAAGGACGCAGTAAGTTGAAAATTTTACTCCAAATATTCAATATAAAAACTATGACAGGAATCATAGTTGTTTACAATCCGGCTCCACCACAGAAAAAGATGTACGAAGTTTTGGGGAAGGGATTTATGAAAACTGAAAAGAAATACTACAACAAGTATGTAGAATTAGCAGAGTTAGTTACGTCTCGCAGCCTGAATGGAGTATACTGCTCTCCCCTCTGGGCTGGTGCTCCGGCTCTCACCTTTTCTGATTCACTGCTGTGGAAACCAAGCAATTGGAATCATTGGTATCCCCGCGGTGAGGCCTGAGTTTCGGGCCTGCTCACTGCTCACTTGCAAGCAGGTCGGTGGTCTTTTCTGTCTTCGTCTCTTCTGGTCTCAGCCCCCAACACCCTGCTCGTCTCCACGATATGCCCCCCCCGCACCCCCATTATTCCCACAGGGTGCTCAGGTCCGCCAGCAAACCCCCTCTGGAAAACTTACCAAAATCACAAATCACTAACTGACTCCTTCCACTCTTTCTTCCTATCTTCCCGCTTTTGGAATATAACTCCACACTCTCTTCAATTCCCATTCCTCCTCCAGGTTTCAAAACAGCTGTTCACCACCATCTTCATATCTTCCCCCATCCAAAAACCTTGATCATTTCTACCCCTTGTTTTCCACACCAAACCACCTTCAAATTCTCTGCTTTTCCTTCCTGGAAAGTTCCCTGTTTCGTAAGACCTGAAAGTCCCTGTGGTGTCCATATTTGTTTGTTTAGCCGCCGTGTTCCCCGTTCTAATCCCTACTTTCCACAGATCTCCTGTCCTCTGTTTCCGCCACTGTTTTGTCCTTCCCTCTCCGCGCCCCTCTTGTCTCCTGCCCCCTTGTTTGTTCGCTGCGCTCATAAGTCTCGACAATGCATAACAAAGAAAAGAAAAAACAAACAACGAAAGGGTGTATACTCCAACTCGGAAAAAAGAAGCAACATCGAGTGGATATTCTCATAGTGATAATTTCCAAAACAGAAATTAGGAAACTCGCCAATGCACCAGAAACTCAAAAGCCTGGTCTGGATGACATCCCGACATTTCTGATGCTCTCCACAATGACTACACTCGAGGCATTGGGATGAAGCTTATCCAAGGGGAAAAGGCAACGGATGAGTGGTAGGGCCAATTTTGATCTTCCTCCTGAGTTTTCACAAGGAAATACACCATTTATGTTCCCTATCATCTGACGCACTGTCTTTCAATCTTCACTCATTCATTGTGTCTTTTGGCACTGAGGAGGAGAAACATTCTTCAGACCGACTTTTTTTTTATATCCCAGATGATCTCTAGGTTCGTGAAATGAGCTTTGACATACCGAATAGATCAGGAACACAAAATAACAAGGGAACAGCAAAAGAAAGGAAAAACCCAACAGCTAAGGGCAGAGGCGCAAAATATGGAGACGACAAGAAGGGATGCAGGCAATGATGAGGGACAACTAAAGGGGTGAACAAGAGGATACATGAGCAAAATTTTGAAGTGGTGGGGGATTGTTCAACGAGGTGTTGAAAGATTATGGTTTTGGGTGGGTGATCACTTGAGATAAGGTGAGAACAGATTCTTAGAGGCTGGAAGGGAAGAATCAGATTGAAGAGAGTGTGGAATGTGGTTTTCAACAGGTGGGGAAAAAGAGGATACATGACTACATGGTGAAGGTGGCATGGTTCTGGATTCGGCAGTTTCACTCCGAGGTGGTTGCTAGTACACGGCGAGTGTCCATCGCACATACCTGGGAAGAGGGAGCATGAGAGGACAAGACGCAGAAATGACGTCGGAAGAAGAATGAGACCACCGACGCTGTTGTTGCGATGACGAGTGATGCGCCCGTAGACCTTCATCCTGAGAGATTAATGATCGTTTGAAAGCCTTGGTTTCCACGGTATCCAAATTGAAGCACGATGTGAAACCAAGGGGAGCCCGCAGCCCCAGATGGGAAGAGCAGTTCTCGCATTTAAAGTCTGTGGATAAAAGCCTTGTGAGGTGGATCGGAGGCTCAGCGTGTTCCAAGGAAGGAACGATGCAGCAACGAGGATGTCCTGCGGATTTGAGCCAACTTTGAAAATGTGGCTTGACTGAAGGTGAGACCTAAGTTTGAGTGAACGAACATCTTCAAGAGGGTTTGCTGAGCAAAGTAAGATAGTCGTGTATGGGTCCTTGATGGGAGGGGGGGGGGTAGAGTGGGAGAGAAATAGTTTGCTTTGACAGCTTGGTGATTTTCATCAGAGGACTGAAGAGAGGGAAGAAGGCTTGCTGTCTGTCATAGAGGATGAGGATATCATGGCAGAGAGTGGCATCATACAGCAAAGAGGTTAATGAGGATTTTCCAGAGAGTCAGTCCAGATGCATTTGAAGATGAGGAATAAGATGGGGCTGAAAAACTGCATGGGGTTACTCCAGCCCTTGACAGGGAAAGGAGAAGAAGGGTTTCCATGGAGAGCCAACATGTTGCTATGGGAGTGGAGAAGTGCTAATCCAAGAATGGAGTTGGCCTTGGGATTCAATAGGCAGACAATTTGGAGAGAATGCAGGACGCCAGACCTATTGGAAAGCTCGAGATATGCCCAGAGAGTACGGCCCACTGATATTAGTCTCATGTTGAAAAGCCTCTCCACCATTGTTGAAGAGTAAAAGCAGCAATGTCCAACGTTAGAGTGCGTGGCTGAAATCGAAATTTGATGATTTGATGAGGAGGCTGTTGGAGAAAGGTTTGATGTTATGTTACCCTGTGAAGATAGAATTCCATGACCTTAGCTGATGATTGTAAGTAAAGAGCTGATTGGTTTGTAGTTAAAAAGGGATACATTTTTGCACCTTTTTAATGTGATGTTTGGGCTGATTTCCAGCAGATGGAAGATTACCTATGGTAAAAATGGCAGGGTGAAAGGGCAAGAAGAGGAAATGCAAGAGCAGCAGAACGTTTTTAGACACGGGGAGCTGATGCCAGATCCAATCCAGTTGCAAGGCAGAGTCAGGTTGCCTGGACGAACTTATTACAACTTCTCAGGTTGAAAAGACACAGAATCCATGGAGTTGTTCTGTTCTTGCGCATGACTGCTTGGGCTGCGAGGTCGCTAACCTTTTCTTGAGTGGTGGCTGTGCGGCTGATACTGTGCCCCTTCTACGCAGTACACTGGTACCATTTTTTCTGACTCATCGGAAGGAAGACAGGCTGAGTCGACCCCAAAGGTCTTTAATTCAGCAACCATCGGGGCGTCGAACTTAGGACCGCTTGGACCCCAAGTTGCAACATAACCACGAAGCCAACACCAGCCCAATATTGGAGCAGTTGGTTATGATTGGGTAAGGTGGGTACAGAGAGAGAGAAGAGGAGAGAGAGAGAGAGAGAGAGAGAGAGAGAGAGGAGGGAGGGGGGGGGTTGGAGACAGCAAGATTTGAAGGCAAACACAATGGATTCCAAAGACCTTTGGAATGTGTTTCAGAATCTGATACTCACGTGTCCTAAAACGCCTGCTCTGCTGCTCTTGACACTTCACTTATGATTGCCATAACCCGTTCTGTATATTGTAGGTCTGTAGCCTACAATACATTACAACTATAACTTTCGAAATAATGGTGTGTAAAGCTATCACACGGGTCTAATGCATTGTCAGAAAATGTTCTTTGTCTTTCCTCTGGAAATAAAGCTGTTAAGATTTAGAAAATATCAATAATCTCTTTATTCTTGAATTTTTCTGTGGATTGTAATGCAATTTTTTCACCAGTGTCCGAATTTTGTGATCCATATTCACCTTTGACCTAATTGAGATTGGTGATTACAATCGTCTGAAAGAGTTTTATACGATCATTATAGGGGTAATTTGTCATCCTGTATTTAAAATAAAACCGAGTTATGCCATTGTATGTTTTTGCTCTATCCATAATTTTGTTTGGAAAAGTGTGTGCATATGGTCACGTAGAAATAATGCGAGCTTTACCAAGATCGCACCAGTTGCTGCTTACAAGAAAACATATTTGGATTCCCACAGCCGTTATTACCCCTAAAACACCGAACCAAACTTTTTGCATTTAAAAACAAATAGTGGATCTCGGCTCCATGGTCTAATTGCACATCCTCTTCTAACGCTCTTTCCATCCCATCCATTGTCCTAGGTAATCTTCTATCTTCCTTGAAAATCGGCTACATCACTGCATTACATAAAAGGGGCAACAGCTGAACCTCTTAACTCCAGTTCAACTTCCCAAATCATCAGCACGGTCATGGAATCCTCATTAACAGTTGACATGAAATCATACCTTTTCTCCAACAACCTCAATCTCAGGTCAACATTTTGGATTCAGAACAGGTCCGCTCTGCCTGACATGCTGCTTCTGACTAACCAAAATGATGGAGGCCCATTCATTGGTGATAGACATGAGATCGGGCCATGCTCTCTGGATCACATCTAGTCCTTTGATACACTCTGGCTATCCTGCTTTGCTCTCCATAATCTCTGCCTAAAGACATCCAAAGCCACTTCACACATGGTTACTGACTTCCTCTCCTCTCAGGTAGCCAATGTATGGCACTCACCAAGAATCCTTCATCTCCTTCCGTCAAGGCTGGAGTACCCCAAGTGCAGTATTCTGTTCATAGTCATCCTTATTCCTGATCTTTATAATATCTCTTTGGAAAATCCCTTTTATCTTTTTCCTGATGAGCTCCATCCTGTGCCGTGACATCCCTTCATACATCAGACAGGCAAGCTGCAACTTCTTCTTCCTCTCTGACCTTGAAAAAAAAAAATCACAAGCTGGTCAAACACTTGGAATAGCATTTAAATCCTGCAATCTCAAACTCCCACCTATTCCTCTCTCAAATGGACCATCTGGCATAACCCCATCTACTTTCTTAATAATTCTCATTGATGAAGTTCATTCACTCAAATTACAAGGTGCTCACTATCAGCCATGATCTTTCTTGGCAACCACTGGGGGAGTTTAAAGACTTGCGGCTGTGGAGTTGAGGGTTTGGACTTGGGGTGTGGTGGGGATGATTTAAGCACATCTTTCGGGAACACAATCACTTGCACATTCTTAACTCAGATCAGTATTGCACACATTATGACTGTTCTTTGCAATGGTAT
Organism: Eptatretus atami; assembly: GCA_035128595.1. Taxonomy (NCBI): domain Eukaryota; kingdom Metazoa; phylum Chordata; class Myxini; order Myxiniformes; family Myxinidae; genus Eptatretus; species Eptatretus atami. The sequence continues at coordinate 228,730 of JAXMNL010000027.1, read as the reverse complement.
TTTGAAAGTATACTAACGATTGACGATGGAAGTTCCGTGGATACCTGCTCATCTTGGTGTCGTGCGAGAATTGCTTATTGCTGCTCTCTACGAGTAACTTATTCCTGGGACATTTCCATCTGTCTGTCTGTCCGCAGAACTTTGGTGCAAGCCTAGGGGCAAACCACTCAAACCATTCCAATGAAATTTGGTACGGTAGGACCAAATATTCTGGGAATAGTGTGCTTTCGAATATGGGACCACGGGCCCTATACAACGGCATAAGCAACGGCCCTTTAAAGTGGTCAAAAATCGAAAAAAAAAATCAAAAAAAAATAGAAAATCAAAGCTAGAGTTCTGTGCGGCAATCTATCTAGACTCCATTCAGGCCCAATTTTGCAGGCCCTAACAAAAATATTGTAGGAATAGGTTTTGGGTGATGTACCATGTCGAAGCATTTCAGAAACAGTTAATTGCGAATATTCGAAGAAAAAAGAGTCTGTTTTGATGAAACTTGGGTGAAATGTGTACAATGTGCTTGCATGTACACAAGAATGAATGGTTGCTAATGGCACAATCTTCCGTTGCTATGCAACAAGCTAAAACAAGACAGCGGAACGTAAATAAAATTGTGCTTTCCTGCATCAAATTGGACCTCATTCTTCCATCATGGACAGACACGTGCGCTGCTCAGCTGGATCATGTACGATTCCTGAACGATATACAATTAACGAAAATCTCCGTACAATGCATACTCTAACTTTCGCCAATTTGTACTCTTGATCATCGCGCTGTGGCCATATTCGATTGTCCAATAATGAAACATTGATATGAATAGCATGTACATGATAATCGGCTAGTCGCGTCAGACCAGCTTTCCATCTAGAGAGAGCAGCCATGTCGGCCTACCGGTTGTTTTAAGTTGTTTATTACAAGAAGACTGTTCTATGATGAAACTTGAATATTATCATGGGTTTCACAATTAAGAAAAAGTTATAAAAGCAGAAAGTATTCTGTCTGTGGTATTTGGAATGTGTAATGGCACATGATCATCAATTTGTCACATAGTGATGTTGCCATCGGGAAAGCCATCATCAACACATTTATTAGTATAGATTTATTATTATATTTATTTTCAAAATGGCCATTGGCTTTTGTAGCCGACAAATTAAGTTACCTGATACGCCAGTTGTTTTTTTTTTTTTTTTTACCTCCAAAACAATGAGTAGGTCATTTACCTGACAGGAATGTACTCGCTCACTAAGTCTAATCAAATACAACCACAGTTCAAAGTAATTATATAATAAATGTATGGTGAAACATAAAAAAAAACAACATCACTTCAATGGCAATATTAAAATTATTTGCAATGCCATTTATAGTTACTCATTGTAGTGACTCACCAGTACTCCCTGGCCAACGACATGTACAACGCACGGCGAAGCTAATAAAAACTCAGTATCGACATGGGAAAATTATAGATATTCAATGAATGGTGTAAGATGTCGTACAACAAAGATATGGATTTTTTAAATTGGTGGCAAACCGCTTCAACATACCGCATTGGCGCTCTTTCCATCGCGGTCCGTATAATGAAGAAAAAAAACTTTCTAAACCAACGCATTTCATTTCGTTTATAGGTTTGTTGTTTAGTTTTTTCTTGTGTTTTGTTTAGTTTTTGTGTTATTGTTTAGTGTTTATCCTGTTGGGAAATAACCGTCAGACCCCGCATGGGGCTACTTTTTAAGCGGTGCGCAGTTAAAATGCACAGCTTCCCTCCGACACAGGTGCAATTTTTTTTTCTCGGGGATATCATGACAAAAATCACAAAAAAAGGAGGGCAGCTTCAATAAAGGAAGCGGGCAGGGGACGATCAACTGGTGTGTTTTTTTATTGGCACATAATATCGCAAATTGATTACTTTTACACTCATATCTCGACCTATAGTGGGGCAACTTAGCTAAAATAATAGCAATACAATTGTCATTTTGTGAAGGAAGCACCAAATTTTGGCACACATAGTAGCGCCCATACATAATTATGAACAGATTTTGGATATTTGGGCCAATTCTCAAATCAAGCCGCTGATGGCTTGTGGCCAGCCAATTTTTCAAATGGCTCGCCAGTGGTTAACTGTTATGACACATATCTGCCTTTACTGGAGAGGAATGCAGGTTGATAGTGAAAGTGTACTTTACTAATAAAGGGTCAATAATGGTCAAAAGAAAGTACAATTTGATTTGGTTGAAAAAAAAAAAGTAAGTGACCCAAATTAGTCTTATTAAAGACAGCAAGATTCTGAATGAAAACCATGATAAACCATTCATAGCACTATGGCTTGCTAACATGTAGTAGAAAGTGGTGTGCGTGGGCATATTGACCCCGGCACCGCTACGTTGCGTATCAATGAAAGGCAGTGCAAGATTCAAAGCGTGGAAAAGGAGTGCGTAGAACGCGTGGTCGGAGCAGCATATAACTGGAAACTGGAGAACTTCCTCCGAGTGGACACCAACAAGCGCGTAGGCTGTTCAATCCTATGCAGAAGCTATCTTCCGGTGTGTTGAACAGGTGACAGCAGCCGATTATCACTGATGGAGAGGCAGTCCTTGAGCAAGCCTACCGCTGCTAGACTGGCCTTGGCTCCTTTCGCCAGCAAGCCACGAAGAACGCTGACAGTCGATATGTTTGTTCAATGCTCCCATGCAGCCAACATGGTTCACCACAAGAACTGATCAGACAGTTGACACCGATGTGGGTTGGCTGTGTCAGTGGCCCAGGGACGGCAACGCAGAAGATGGAACTGTGGCTAGCATTTGGCACTGGAAGAGTTTTCGGTACCTGCAGCCACGAAATATGCAGCTGGCATCGGACCAGAGAAGGCACAGGCACTCCCAATGTTCACAGCTCCTGACTGGGTGGACACTGTATCTAGCTTTGCTGGTCATGGTAAGAAGACTGCTTGGACATCTGGACCGTTAGCCAGAATTAACAGACACAGTGCTGAAGCTATCCCTGCACCAAGTAGCATACCAGAACGATGTCATGCACACAGACATCGAGAGGTTCGTCCAAATTGCTCTATGACAGAACTAGCACGTGCAACGAAATTGGACAAGGCCGCGGAAGAAACTCTTGCGAGCAACAACAACAGTGGCACTGATCCCGCCCACTGAAGGCAGCTCTGGAGGAGCATGTGAAGAGGGCGGCCTACCAAGGAGGCCATGTGTGGGGTCAAACCTGCTACCAATGCAGGCTTGCTCCTCCATCCAGCTGGGCTGGGGTCAAGAATGACGAGGGGGTTGTAACGAGCCACACTGGACGAAGCTACCCAAGCAGCCCACACCTGCTATGAGCTAGTATCGTGCAAGTGCAAGAAGAGCTGTCTGAAGCGTTTGCGAGTGCAAAAGGCCGCACTTGAATGCACAGCTTTGTGTGTGTGTGAGGGAGAGTGCTCAAACAAATTGAGAGAAATTAACAGAGCAGATTGTGTCACCGATTCAGACATTTAAATCAGACATCTCTCGATCAATTTCTATGAGTGAGATGTCAGTAATTCATATGAATGAGATGCAAGCCATGATTCGTTTGCAACAATGCTCAACACACTGACCTTACATAAGCGATGTTGTATTCATTATCAGACGCAGCCGCGTATTCGTTTGCCACCATGCTCAACAAACTCACTGACTTTACATAAGCGATGTTGGTATTCATATCAATCAGACGCAGCCCTTGATTCGTTTGCCACCATTCTCACAACCAATTTCTGAGTGAGATAGTCGTCCGGTACAGACAAATAATTAGCAGCCATCTTGCAAAATGGCGGCTATCTTTAACCTTGAGGTGGCTACAGGTTATGTTTTTCTTATTCAGCTTTAATAAATTTCAAACAAATGTTAGAGTGAAATTATAGTAACCGCTAGCGGCCATTTGGAAAATGGCTGCCACAGCCATCAGCGCTTGAATTTGAGATGGCCCAATATCCAAATCTGTTCATAATATGTTAGGCTACTAGTTGCAAATTTGTGCTTCCTCACAAATGCACAATTGTTATGCTAAGCTGCCCCCACTACTATCATTTCAGGAATAACTAGCTACTGAAGCATCTTTATCACAAAGTATTTAAAACCCAATATCCAGGGCCTCTTCTCCCTCGTCCCCCAACCCCCACTCCATACCTTGCAATTTTCAGTGTTAAGGGATGCTTGTTTCATTCATTCATTTGAGTAACAACCTTTTTCCTTTTCCCTTACCAGCCTGTACTAATTGTTTGAGCTGAATATCTGTCGCTCTTTTGAATCTGAACACTCCAGGGTGTGTTCTTGCAACTGCAATGAGCAGGGCTGGTGGCCGTACTACTTGGAAGAGTCCAAGTTTTGGACTGTTTGACATGTGAGAAACATTGGTTTGAGATCTGGACGTGAGATCTGTCGCCAAGGTACTTTAGACCCCTTCCCCTCCAGGATAGGAAACGCTGAACCGGTCCCGGGAGAACCTGGGTCATTAATACAGAGTTTGCCCAGGCCGGTAAGACAGCTTGTTCACCTCCAACCAGGTGAGGGTGCCTCGCCGGCTTAAACCCGACCCGAACCAGCTCCCCCTTTATCCTCCCGTATCTACGAACCAATACTCTTCTGAGTCTCCAACTCTCATTTGGTTTACCAGATATCAGGAGGAAGGCTAAGGTTGGATTAGCTGACAATTTTTAGTTATAAGCAAGATTTGTATTCCGATTGCGATGCTCTCTTTTTTGTTCCTTCTCTGTGTCTGTTTTACTCTTTTAATTCAGCTTAATTATCCCCAACGTTTGACTGTCAATAGGAAGCGTTTTCAATTTGATTTCTCCTCATCCTGCTCGTGTCCACGCGCTCTGAGTCACGTGTTCCAGCACGAAGCTTGCTATTGGCCCTCGCCACCCACATGGGGCGATGACGTGTCAGTTGCCTAAGCAAACAACAGTTCCAAAAACGAACTCGGTGACGGATGTCAATTTGGGCACGGATTTTTCATGTATTCAGCTTGTATTGTCTGGTAAATTAACCAGATATAATCGGCTGCACAAGTTCAACATCATTTGGTAAACAGCTTCCAATCAACGTCGGGGGATTCATGGTATTTTAGCTTCAAGTTATTGATTATTTCTGTTGTTCTTGAGTTCGCACTTGCCAACAGGCACACATGAGTTTGGTTGTCAGAGTTTGTAACCCAATTGAAATGTTACCATTTTTCCAGGCTAAACCATTTTGTGGCTTTGTAATCCAAGTCGACACCCTCTTGTTCAACCTCTTGGAGTTTCATCGCACCCATTGCAGAGCCCCAAGTTCGTTCAATATTGAAGTTAATTCCATGTTTATCTATTGTTATGACCTGTCTCCTGGTAAA
>JAXMNL010000027.1:209694-222413 GCA_035128595.1 Eptatretus atami | reverse complement strand
CTTCTATTGATTACAAAGAGATAATTAAGCAAGTGTTGTTTATTCAAACAAAGTAATTAATGTTTTCTTGGTTGTTCTTGCTCATTAATCTCCCAATGGATCCTTGAAGGGTTCTTTAAGAATCGACTACATTAAATGTTAAAGATTTTTAGGTTTCCAATGTCATTGCGGATTTCCGACATTTTGGAAAATGATATCTACTGTTAATGTATATGGTTTACGTGTCCACAGTATCGATTTAAAATTTAAACAACTTAAATGATGGAACAACATTGACTTCTCCGCCGTTTACTTCTGCTTTCTTTGAGTCGCTGTTATGTCCTCTTCTATTCGCATGTTCCCTCCATCCCTCTCCTTCACAGATCTCCTTATGTCTGTTCCCCATTTTTGTCCTTACCACTCCTCCCTCTTGGTTATGCCCTTATCGTGCGTTTGTTGATTAAGTTCCACAGCTCGACAGGTTACCAAAGGAAATTCATTAGCTTCAAAATCAAATTTCCGATTCCAAATCCATTTCAAGGCAATGTAAAAGTCCTGTATTTGTAAGGATGTTCAGCCAAACTTATCACACAAAAGACGTTACATGACATTAATATGCGTGTTCTAATCAACCTATCAATTGACACGCAGGTTCACTATATTCAGTTTTTAAAAATTTAAAACATAATTTGTGATTTTTGGATTTGACAAGGTCCTTGGAAAGATAGATTACTGTTTCTCCAAATCACTAAAATATCAAAAAAATATCTTGTGAATGTTCTGTTTTTATATCACTCATCTGTTGGTGTGATACAGAAGTTGACTTTTCCAAGGAAGATGCCTAGCCGGAGTTTGTTAGCGATTGGAAAGACGTATTAGACCGAGAGGTAATGGTAAAACTATACCATGTATTACAGGAGAGAAAGGATTGAAAGACAGTGTCTGTCTATTTGTTTGAGGAGAACATTGAGGGCACATCAGGTGGATCACTGTTCTTGCTTGGTAATATAGGGTCAGCTCTTCCGTCTGGATCTTATTACAAGTTCCAACTTTTTTCTTGTCTTTCTTCACAACCGTCCTATGACTACACATCTATTTTAATGAACTGTTCAAGAATTGGAGATTTTTGCCTTCTTACAGTTTCAAATCTACATCCCATACCGCTTTAGTTTTCTTGGAACATGCAAGTTCTTATCTACTTAGCTCATTTAAACTTAGTCTTAAGTCCAATTTCTATCAAGAGGACTGTCTTATTATTGAGGGATAATTTTACCCATCAAATACAGTTGACATATGGATTATTTTGAAGAAGTTTAAAGAACACAACTTCTTCAAGGGAAGTTTCCATGGCAGTTTGATTAAACTATATTCCGTAGAGTTTCACAGGAAAAGGTTTGTGGAAGTTTCTACAACGTTTGGAGAATATATGATTTGTGTCTTAAATGATGTATTTTAATGGGTGATGTGTTTGAAACTTTTGACGTCAGAGTAAATTTTATGGATTGACCCGTTCCCTTTACAGGCGGGTTTGGCTTGGAGTGCTTTGTTTAAATGACAAAGATTTGGCATGTATTCCCCAGTGACTGTTTGCTTTTTCATGGGGAAGGTAAAAGTAGAGATATCGTCAGTATGTTCCAGGATATGCTTTAAAGCAATAAATGTTTCTTCTTATTAAGAATTGGGGCAATCTTACTGATGGTATTTTGGATGGACATTTGTGTGGTGTTGTGCTATGTCTCAATTTTACTTTTTGGAATTAATGGTGTTAAAGAAATTTGAAACGTTTTCGGACATTGTTGTTCCTCTCAAACGATTGAGATGAAGTGAGTTGGTTTTTTTGAGGCCTCGTTTTAATTCGAAGAACTTATCACCATAAGACCGACTTATTGCCTGATAAGAGTCAAGAAAGTGGTTAAGTGAATTCCACGTCATTCATTTATATAGGTTCTCCTGAAAATACTTATTTAAATGATAAGAAAGTTATAATTTTGATCAGGACTTGAGCATATTTATTGTGGTTTGGTGGAAATTATCGATTTTACAAGTCTTTGATTAAGTTGTTTGATTTAACTACAAGGGACGAAGCAAAACTGTTTTTGAGAAGGACTTTTATATTATGATGGTTTGGATGTTTGGAAATGTTGGAATCGAAACCTAGGCTTGTACTCTGGCAGGCTTCCCAAGTTAATTAGCCGTTTTGAGTGATGTGGGGTGTTTTCGAGATTTTGTTTTATTTTTGAAAAGAGGTATTTGAATGGATAAACTATTTTTATGGATCATTTCTTGACCGTCCTAGTCGTTAAGTGTTTGCTCTTATTATAATTTAATCAAGTATAAGGGGATAATGTGTCATTGTTATCTATGGTAAGATAGTCTTTTTTTCATTTGAAGTGTGTATTGTTTTGGGTTATGATTGCATTAATATTGATATGTTTGTAAAGTTAATCTGTAAGTCTGATCAGTTGTTTTGTTTTCTGAAGATTAAAAAGGTTATTTGGTAGTTTAGCTGAGTTGGTGGACAAGGTATGAGTGACTTTGTGTGGGTTTGGATCAGTTTGTGCTTTAGCGCTCTATTGTATATAACATTGAAGGATGTGTAAGAAGCTAAGGTAATAAAGAACATACTTTAATTATTTCATTGTTTAACTTGGAGAGGAATAGGTACAAAAATTGATTACATAAGAGTATACATCAATTTATACAAGGTATTTAGGATGATCAATAGCCATTCTGTTATGATTCAGTGTTTAGATACAGGTTGGGATTTTTATGATATATTGATACACCTTTTTTTTTTCCCTGTGAGCGGATTGCTTTTCTTAGGCCCCTGTTTTATGGTCGGTGCCCTTCATGACACCTGGTTCCTTTTCGACCGAACACCACAACACCCGGATTGGCATACTATTTCTAACCGGGCACACAGGACCAGGACATGGTACTATTTCGGACCTCAGAGGAGAGGTGGTATTCAGGCAGGGGCTCGATCGACCTTTTGGACCAAGGCCAGCACCCGAACTACGCCACCAGGCTTTGATTTATTGATGAATCAGCCTACCAAACCAGGTTGGAGATGTCTCAGCCTTGTATTTATGGGAACATTAAGATGTGAGGACATATCAGAGTCTTCTTGAAGAATAACGGGATAAGTAGATAAACATAGTTGGAGGATGTAAATAAATTATTCTTGAATGACTGATTTGATGGTTATCTGACATGGAAAAAACCATTTACTGCATTCAAATGATATGTGGTCAGGGGTGGTCAACAGGGCTCGAGACGGACTTTTCATTTCTTGCTCTCAACAAAGACATGAACCAAGTTCCAAAGTCTCTTGGTGTTATTGTTGGTGATGATGTAAATCGGAAAATAATTTATTGGTCGCTCTTTTGAATGTGGAATGAATTAAGGAAAGAAGTGTTGTTAATTCAGAGTCTCATTTTCTTTGGTTGTATGGGGAGAGGAGGAAATCACTCTCCTTTTTATTTGTTGTATGGGGGAAGGGGATCGGTCTCATTTTACTTGTTGTCATGGGGGAGAGGAGTAAATCATTCTCCTATTTTGGGCTAGTGTCAGAGTGTTTCCTTTTTCTTTTATCCTCTATCGGGATATGGTGGAGCACTTAAACAACAATACCGATTTTCGGGAATAGGGATATATGTTGTGAGCATTTTGTATGACAAAGGAGGAAGAATTGGTATTTATCAAAAGTCGGGAATTCAACCGATTTAAACAGGAGTGGGGTGGTATTGTTGCGGATGTTGGAGCTTATGCACAAAACCAGGTCTATAGTCTCTTATCGGTTAAGTATGGTTTCTAGATAGGGTCCCGTTTCTATGTTTATGGGTGATTAATGTCTGCTCTGAGTTATTTTTTAGTTAGGATTTTACATTTTAACTTCCCACCGACTGCCTTCGTTCTTCCCATTAATCCCCCGGCACCATTGCCCGTGCGTGTCGCACGTAATGGGCAGGTCGTGTGCGAGGCGGGTTTTCTTGGATTGGTGTGGCTGGCTTCGCCCAATTTGGGCACAGCGTTTCGTTTGGTTGGTCATAGGGCACAAGCGTTTTTTGGCTTGGCTCCAAATATTGGGCAGCGTTTGTTCGGTCTTGGCTCAAATATGGGCGATAGCGTTCTCCTCTGGCAAATGACGGGAGTGCGAGATGGGATAGCGAGGCGCGTGTTGGCACGAGAGTTCGAATGATGTTTGATATTGTCTTCTGGTTCTTCGGAGTCTGGGTTGGTTTTCTGATGCCAGTCGTTTTATATTATCTGATATTAAAACCCCGATAGCGATTTGATTAATATTACTAAAATGATTCTTAGGTGTGAATATAATCTTTGAAAACATCGACATCTTAATTGGTTTCTTTTTGATATTAGTGGTTTCAGGTATCGAAGATTCGTGGAATTATGATGATATTTCTGGTAAGTGGTTCAAGGGATTAGGTAGAGGAGTTTGAAGAATGAGGCAGAGGAGGAGGGGGAGATGAGGTTAATATTAAATTGGGCCAGTGGATAGAAAAAGATTGGGGAATTTAGAATAATTCACGCACGGGAAGAAACAAGATTGGCACGTTGTTTGAATTATGCGTTCGACTTTTACATGATCAGGGAGAGAAATTTACGAGAAGAAGGAGAATTTATTATTGTGATGTGGTGTATTTCTTGGATTTTAGTTTTCATTTTTTTTCTGAAATACATGGAGCGAGAAGTGAAGTTTCTTAGGTTCTTTATGCTTTTTAAAATTGATTCATGTGATGCTGGAACTAAAGGTTTTGACTTGCAGGATTTTTCACTATAATGGTTATTGTCTCATGTTAAGGAACTAATATAATTTCTATTTACAGAATAACGCGGTTATCAAGGTATATTTCGGATTGTGTGCTCAAAAAGAATTGTTATCACAACACAAACGGAGATATACAAGTTTTTATGAAGTAAATTTACAAAACTGGCATCGTGGGACTTACTCTACGGGTTTCTTTGTGGCCCAGGACATTGGATAAAGATTGATGAGGCAGACAATTTAACATGAAGTAACAATATGGGTTGATTAAGTGTGTGAGAGATTTGTTTATGGGATACCAACTTTGGAAGAAAACGGAGCGTGCGGGATGTGTTTATTGTCTTGATTACAAAATTCAAACTGGAGAAAAGTGCTGTTCATAGTGAAGAAGTGTTGTGATTGAACTTGGGCTTGGAATTCCCCCAAATTATAGGCGTTGATGTCTAAGATTGACGCCATTAGTTGATGGATTACTAACCTTTTCACAGTTTCGAGGGAAAGGTTTATTCAAGGAGTTTTATCTCTGGTGCGTGATTTTGATTGAAACTCTAATGTTAGGGGTACAGTATGCTTTACGTTTATTTGATTGAGGGTATATATGCGGGGTTGTTCCTTGAAACTCAACAGGGTAATCTTTGTTAGCTTCTCCAAAGATATTCTAAGAAAAGAATAAAATTGTGCTATGAGGAACAAGTTCCTACAAACATTTATTGATTTTCTTAAAATAACTTACACTTCTTATACGCTTTATTGAAGGGAAAGTGTTGTTATGGCGTTTATGCCGTTAGGACGTATTAAAAAATTCCTCAACTTTGGTTCTCGCAATGGTTATCTTTAATCGGGACTTGTAGATTAGTACATGTCGTTCATTACACTCCACGAATTAACCTCAGTTAATTTCGAATAAAAAATTGACAGATCATGCGAGCCTAGTTACTTGCTGAATTGTAAGATATACAAGGTGGAAATTTCATTTTGAAAAGTTAACCGCGATGGAAAATGAATTTTTACATTGTTTGATGATGTCGTCAGTTCTTGGATTCATTATTGTGAATTAAAGGGGAGGTTTTAGGTTCCTTTTATTCACGGATTACAAGACACTAAAATTGAACACCATTTTTTGACTCCACCAATGCCAATTAATCCTATCCATAGTGATTAGTTTATTTGTTCCTAACATGTTTATTAATTTACACATTCTCCCAAAAGCCCCCCACCCCAACGGGGGAGGGATGGAGGGTGAGGGGGTGGGGGGGTGGTGGTGGTTGGTGGTTGGTGGTTCGGTGGGGGACGCGCCCGCCCCTACATCTTCTTTTTTTTTCTTGTATTTCAATCGTAATTTTGGAGCATTACACTCAAATGCAATTTCTAATTTGCTGGCAGTGTGCGGGGTCCCGACATCGCTTTAATTAAACGTTGGATTTCGGGAGATGCGTCAAGGTTTCGCTTCGTAGGTTAAGTGGTTCCGAGAATTATTTTTAGAGTGATTACAATAAGCCCTGCTTCAATACTTGTTGGGGGTGCGAGTTCCGAACAGTGCCAGGTGTTCATTAATTATTTACATATGAGTCGCCCTTTTCTGGGGATTGTATGTCAGGTATCATTTAATTGCTATTCTTTGTACTTCCAAGCTTTCAGGTGCGCAGTGGCTTTTGGAAAAACACAAATCTAAAGTTGTCAGATTCAATAATTTATTGCTGGCTGCAACCGGCCGTGGCCGATGGTTTGATTTTTAACTCGTTTCCTTGTCGGCTTATTATAGTTGTGAAGTTTACATATTTGAGCCAGCAGTGCCAGAGTACCTTTTTATATTTTTCTTCAATCCAATGGTGCCACGATTGGGGCGTCGGTTTGAATTTAAACACTTTTTCGAGTCTGTGATATCTTTTGTTTCACATTTATTGATGTAGCAGTTCAGAGTAAACGTTATTTTTTCCTTCAGTCCATATGGTGCAACGGTGTGTACCTCAAAGGGGAGGACTTTTTGTTCGTCTGGGAGGGGTATACTGTGGATTTGCTCGATCTGTTCGCCGTTTCAGAGAAGGCTTTTTAGTTTTATTATTCAATACATATGGTGCCGTCCATGTGCCTATTAATTAATTAAATTCCCCTTCTAATGGGAAGTGGTTTGCTGTTAATTCTTCATTGATCGGACAGATGCGTTTTCGTCCAGATGGCATCCAACTTTGCTTGTGAATCACATTTTTCCTCTGTTGAGGATGGGGGTGAGTATTTTGCCAAGTTTTTTTGCATGTATGGGTTCCGCAGAAACATTATTTTTATTATTGATCACCTATGGCTGCAAACCATGTGACTTCCATTAGAAAATTCAATTTACTTTCATGCTCTGTGCATAGTTTGTGCAGTTTCCCTTGGTCTGACAGCGTTCTGGAGACGTGTTTGAATGTTTTAGGGGTATTCGATATGGCCACCCAAAACTGTGCTCATCATTGAAATTTAACAACTTTGTGAAGGTGTTCTTGGGAAAGTTGTGTGTGATTTTATGCCTCATTGTCAGGTTCTGGAGAGGTTTTTTTTAAAATTTATTATTTTTAATCCAGATGGCTGACACCATGTGATTTTGACTCATAACTTTACATTTCTGCCTCTCTGCGTGGATAGTGTGTGGTTTTGTGTTTATCGGAAAAGGTGGGTTTTTCTTCAAGCCGCCGCCACATGTGAATTAATCGTATTTTTTAAGGTATATGGGATGTAGTTTAGTGCCAAGTTTTCACTTCGATGGTATGTGGTTCAGAAAAACATTATTATTATTATTGAATCCAATATGGCTGCAAACATGGCCTTAAATTAGATTAAACAATTTTCACTCGTGTTGCAATACGTTGTCAAGTTTCCTTGATCTGTCCAGCCGTCTGTGAGGTTTTAAATTTATATTTTCGTACAGTATGTGAACATTGTGACCTATGACATCATATTTACCTTTGTCCATTGTGGTTGGAATGTGTGTGAGTTTTCGTGTTATGGTAGGTGGTTTTTCTTTATGGCACAAACATGTGACTTTTGACGTTTCTCTTTTTCTTTATTGTTGGCGCATTTATGGAGTGTAGTGCAAATTTTGCTTCGATAGGTTATGTGATTCGAGAAACTTTTCTATTTTTCTTTGATCACATGGTGCAACCATGCGAGCTATCTTAGATAACTTATTGTGAGTTTCCCTTGATTGACGCGTTTGGGCGAGATGTTATTGAAGTTCTTGTTTCAAGTTTTTAAATTTTTAATTTAATAAAATTTTTCAAAAAGTGGCTGCCGACCAAGTACCTGCATACTTTTTTTTTTACAGTGAATTGTTGTGCAGATTTGATGCTCAGAATTTTTAGTTTTATGCAGGTTTTTATTGCGCTTCTTCCGGGTATGCTTCTGATGAGTCACGAAAAATTCAGCAGTTTCCCTGGGAGTTCGTATACAATGTATTGGCGAAAATTTTCCATTGACATTTGGTAAGTAGGGTTCCAATTTATCGTTTTTTTCCATTGGTGCCTTCCACGTGCTTGACGTAAACTTTAACAAGTTGTATCAAAAGATACATCCATGGTGAAAATTTTGTGTGATTCAGATTCCGTTCTGAGAAAATGATTTTTTAACGGAAAGAACCTGAATTGCCGGCAGAAAAGTAATGAAAAACAGAGAACCAATGGTTACCCAGTCATTTGATGGGTCTATATTCTGATTCACACTCAAGAGGATTGAGGGAGAGTGAGACGGCAGACAAACCCAGGACAACAGAGACACCTTTCTCCTTTGATCTTTTCAAGGTCGACGTGTGGGATTCTTTCAGCCAACACAATGTATTCAATTCTTTTTCTGAACGAGTTGATGTCTTTAAGGAGTCATTCTTTTTTGCCTTCTCGTGATTTCAAGGTCAGTTTCAGAATCAGTCATAACAACTGTTCTTAATTTGGGAACTGTGAGAAAAAATCCATCTTATTGGTTGTTTATTGTGCTTTATAAACACAATTATGAATTGGTTTCGTTCTCCTCTCTCTTGTGAACGATGTAAAGGTTGGGTCTCTTGCACATCTTTCTTCAGCTTTTGTCTCTGACTTTGTCGACTGGTCGCTGTACGACTGATGGCGACGGCGGGGGTTACCCAATGAATTCGGGCCACGACCTCCCTTTTTCAAGCCGGACCGATGCTGGGTCTGATGCAGAAGGCAGAGTGGTACATTTAAAGGGGTTTATTCATATTGGGAGGGAGACAGAGCGACTTAACCCGAATAAGATGCAGGCAATGTACAAGGAATCACTTCGTTTATTCGATGGAGAGGACCACGCACGACCACACACCAAGATTGGACTCGTGGTCTTTATTCGCTTCGTCGGCCGGAAGGCGGTGAGGGCAGGTCTGGCCGAGGTACCAGGGCTATGCGGTTTTATATGCGAGTCGGAGGTCGGTGGCGTTTGCGGTGTAGTGAGTTATTGCCCGTTTTTTAGTCCTTATTTCTTTTATCACCATTTAACCACGTGCATCCTTATTCATGACAGACCGAGATTATTGACACGTGAGTCCTTCATCGGGAGTTTTATCTTCCTTGGTATTGGCAGTTCCCAGGTTGTAAACCACTGAGTGGCGTATACATCCTCCGTGGCTTGTACTAAACAATATTACAATTTTGGTATTTATATGCTTTTGCTGGGATAGTGGGGGGCTGTTAACATCTAGCAAAACTCCAATGCTATGTGTCTTGGTGCAAGAAATTATTCATACAAGTTACTGTTTATAACCAGGTCCTTTGTTCCATGCAAGACTTTCTTTTATCTTTTTGGGAAAGAACTCTTGCCTGAGGGCATCCTGACGGCCATTCGATTTGTGCATCACATTTATTATAACCCGGCACGTTAATTAGGTAATCACTTTTATTTTTTTTTTTTTTTTCAAAAAAAACCCCAAGGAACGGGGTCCCCAGCTCGGCGCTCCACACACCACCACGGTGGGACTCGACCACGACCAGAATCCAGCCTCTGGCTGTCGCGATGACGATCTGCCGGGCCCCGGACGATGCACCAGGTTACCCGAAAGAAGCCAGACCGCGCACACCACAACCACCAACACCGACCAGACGTACCAGGGGACCCACCGCTCGACACTTCCTTTTATCCCCCCCCGGTGGGTGAGGGATCCGCTCTGAGGACTGCTCGGATTGGTTTGGGCCGTCCCCGTGTCCTCCTCTTGACGAGGCGATTTATCTGTTTGGGGGTGTTTGCCTGAGGTTGATCTACACCGATTGGCCGAGGGGGAACTCGGCTGGGGGGGCCGAGCCCGAGCGATTCCCGCCTATGCCGTGGCTCGAACACTGGGTTATGGCGCCGTGGTTGAAGTGAAGTGGCGGGTGACGCGCGTCTCTACCCTTAGGCGGAGCGATAGGGAGTGTGAGGGTTTTGTTTTAGCAAATTACGAGAAAAGAAACTGCAGCACACACAAATATTCCATTAGATAAAGGGAGCGAATATAAATTTAAAACGGGAATAGCTCTTATAAGAATCACTGAAGATCCAACGTTATAAACATTCCGACAGATGTTCAATATAAAAAACTTCCTGACAGATGCTCACGTATAAACATTCCTGCAGATGCTCAGGTATAAAACTTCCTGAGATGTTCACATATCACACATTCTTGACAGATTTCACGTATAAAACAAAAGTGTTTTTTAAGTAACTGACCAAAGTCAGCTTCACCATTGTGACAATATCAAAGGCAAAAAGTCACTGTGGAAATGTGCGATACAATTGTGTAAGCGTCTTTTCCATCTTCAAATATAAATTATTTACTTAAAGCTTCCATTTGACTTGATACTTTTGGTTTATTCTACGACAGAGAAATAATCTGAAAGAGTTTGTAGAAAAGTTCAATTGCTGCATTGTTTTTATACTCACAATGGCGAATATACCCGTCAAATGAGTTCATGGCATAGTATTGAATTTGCCATTCCAGAAACCATAGACAACTCCCTTATGGTTGGGTTGAAGCATCATCCATCAGAATGCCTGACGTCGTCCTAATGGTTGCATCTTTGCAAAGCTACTTCGCTGGGACGAACGAATATAATTAGTAGTAAGTGAGTAATTTAGTTCCTAGCAGATTGAGATTTTCAATTATACATTGAGGTTTGGTGGGTATGCCAAGTGGTTGAGAGGAGAGTGATAGGAAGGCAGTTAGAACACTTGTTAATTTATTTATATAGTTATCTTATTTTAATCAAAGCAAAGGAAGCTTATTAACAACAAAAACGTTCATAAAAGGTAGAACTCATTAAACGAGAAGGGACAATTGTAGCTGCATTACCCACCGCCGCATGCTGTCCATTGAGACATATCGGACTACATTTTTGAATTCATGTATATATTAGTTTTGCTCGTATCTCTCAATGGTGGGATCCTTTTTTTGTCTATTGTCGAGGCTTGTAAAGAGAGCTAAACACAACAGGGTGCAGGAAACAAGAGGGGCGGAGAGGGCGAGGAACAAAAGTGGGGCGACAGAATTAGGAGATCTGTGAAGAGAGAAGGGATGGGGCGGGGGAACACGGATAACAGCTGGAGAGCACGGGACTTCGCGGAAGGAAGCAGGGATTTGAAGGGGGGGCTTGGGTAGGATTTCAGTGGGTTAGAAAGATCGGATTGGATGGGGTGATGATAGTGGTTGGTGAACAGCTGTTTTGAAGGGATATTTCGCAAGAGGAGGGATAAAAATTATCGAATTCGGATCTTCACGATGAATATTCGTTGTCCACCTCAAGTGTCCAACAAGTTTCTCACGAACTCATCCAATTTTTGAGCTTCGCATGACTATATCGTTTTTGGCCCGATCTCTCATGGTGAAGAATCACCAAAAATTGAGTAGTCGGTCCGTTCGGATCTTCATCAAAATCTAGATATTTCTCTTGTCACACACCAACACTGCCCATCAAATTTCATCTGAATCGTTCACAATTTTTTGAGTTATCTGCATACAAACAAAAGCAAGAGCAAGGAAGACGTGCAGAGCACGATCTTGCAATTCTATAAACATTTGACTCAAAATAATGGTCGTTAATTCAATACCAATTGCAATCCTCTTCATTTAAGTGATCCGTATGCAGATGAAAATTGACAATTTTAGAAATTTGGCCTATGTTTACCTTTTGGCCTATGTTGAGCTGAAAAAAATTAATGGTGGTTGAATTCAGTGACCTGAAATGCAAAAGATATACAAATCCTCATCAGAATTCAAGTCAATGGGATGAAAATTGAGGATTTTAGAAATAACACCTTAGTTGTTGACCTTTTGATATCAAAAACAATAGGCTTCTTCGTTATGACAAACTCTACCATGTGGTGAAGTTTCGTGACGATCGGTTTAAAATTGTGACCTGTAGGCGATAAAGACAGAATAACAAAATCGACTGACCAATATACTTGAAAAAATCTTCGATTTGGCAAGTAACAAACAGACAGACAGAGAGAGGTGAAAACATAACTTCCTTCACCTTCGGTGGCGAAGGTAAAAAATATTTATGTTGGTGACCCCCTGACGTTGGAGAATCCCCCTCGTCGAAGCAAACAAAATAGTTAGAACCGATTCACGTGGTCAAACCCATTTATAAAGTCCTGAACAAGCAATATTTTCATCCATTAAAAAGATGATATTTTCTCTTGTTTTTATTTCAAAATAACGAAATTATTTGAACGACACTAGACCTTTATTTTTAATGGTCAGGTTTTTTTTGCCTAAATATCAGACCTTCAGATTAACAAGAGATCTGCGAGAATGGATGCGGTTTAACAAAAAAAAAAAGGACAAAGGTTCAGATAATCTGTACAAAGGACTTTTGAGATTCTACCTGTACTTTTAGCCAAAAAATACCAAATCATCCTGGTCTACGCAAATCTTTCAAAACTTGTACTCCATTTTTCAATCTCACAAATGCAACAGTGTAACTGTGCAAGTTTGTTTGGT
>JAXMNL010000027.1:143417-163685 GCA_035128595.1 Eptatretus atami | reverse complement strand
TAAATGTTTTGTTGTAGAACTCTGTACCCTCATCACTCCACAATTTTTTGGTTTTTTTTCTTGCTTTTATTAAATATCTCTTGAAAGGCTAACATAAGAGTGATTACCTGTTTTGTTTTTTAAAGGGACACCGCACGCATATCTACGCCTCAAATCAATAACGGTTGCGGCATAGTGTACTTGTACCCCTTATCATTATTGAGTTGAATCAAATCAGTGGACCAGATATAATCAACTTCCTTGGAATAAACCTTCCCTCCATGAAATTTTGTGATTATTGGTTTCTTTAATTCATCAGCTAATTGCTCTTCAATCTTAATGACATCATTAGAGCCAATAAGTTTTTTGAATTTCCAAGCCCAAGTTTCAATTTGGCACTGATCCTCTTCTTCACGATGAACCGATCAACTTTTTCTCTCAAGGTTGGATTTTGTATCCGATACAAATTATACAACATTTCTCTATCAGCTTCATGTTTTTCTTCCAACGTTGTGCTATTTCCATAATCAATATCGTGCCTCATGGACACGTCATCAACCCAATTGATAGGTTTACTCCACGGTTTAGGATTGTCAGCCTCATCTAATCTTTTATTCAAGTTTGTTCCTGGACCACAGAAAGAATACCCTGGTAGTTGTAATTCCCGTGGTATTCCAGTCATTGTTAATTTACTTCCTGATAAAAACTTTTGTATATCTCCCCCAAGTTTGTGTTTTGGGAATTCACTCTTTTTTGAGCCACACTCCGAGCATGTACTTTTTTGTATAACCTATTATTTTTACTGAATTCTCTGAATTGTATTTACATTAATCATGCAAGGCTTTTGATTTTGAACACAAGATGATACTTTATGAAGATTGATTTGATGAACATATACCCCAGTTGGCACTTTACCACTCATTTATTTATCAAAAAAAAATTATGTGAGACTAATCATAACACCATTATTTGTATTAATCTGTAATTCTGTTTCTTCCAAAAGCAAACAATATGCATCAACTTCTTCACTCTCTCCTCTTTCAATGTATAGGAAAGTATCCACTCGATTAGACTTTATAGTTTCGTTTTGAGCACTCAGGTCAATCGCATAGATTGTATACAAACTTTTAAATGCTGTCATATCCAAAATAGGTTTTTTATTTCCATTGTTTTCACACCTTTTGGTAAGACTTGTATGCTTCAGCATAATCATTTTTTTCCCAATTAATTTCCAATCGATCTCGTGGATAAAATGTTCCATCTCGAGAAATGCGAAGTTGATTCACCTTAGTATTATCACTCAATGCATTATTCTTATCAGTAGCATTATCACCATGCTCCCTCTCCTCCTATTATCACCACGATGCTAATCGTCTTGACGCAAATATTTCAAATGGACTTGTCAATTCTTTAATTTCCTCCTTGGTGTGTTGAGATTTATTAATTTTCTGTAATTCCCCCAATCTTTTTTTTTTTTTTAAATGAGCCACAAATATTGTGGCTTTCCTTGCAGAACACCCAAATTCCATGTGCGAGTGGTTTGGTTCAAATTATTGTGTTGACACCTTCTTTTAAGGTATGATACATTGAGTGGCTTCTTTGCGTTGTCTTCTATTCAACATCTCTGCTGTTTCAAGATTAGGAGTATATTCACTAATATACCAACTAATTTCATCAATAACAAATTCATTCTAAGCAGCAAAAGCATTAGCCACACCAAAATGCAATCTATTTTCATTATCATTCCTTTGCAGTTGGAATCTAATTTTAAGACCATACAGAACTTTATCACAACATCCAAATATACCTTTCAGAGGAACTTCCCCAGTAAAACTATTTCTGCTTTTGTATCATCATTATACATTCCTTTCCTTTGACTATATCCATGTTCTGTGTTTGTTCCCATTGACATATCAGGAATAAAACCTTCGACAGCCCCCTTTCCAATTCTATCACTAAATGAATATAGTGTAAATTTCATCATTTCAGATGCAGCAGAGAAATAATCAACTGCTTCAACTTCTTGTGTTCCAATGTACAAATGAACACTATCAAACATTTTCCAGAATAAATCATTGACGAATGTAGCGTTTGTGTTATTCCCAGCCTCAGTGAATGTAAACTTACACAACAAGAAACTTTCGGATAGATTCAAATAAGTTTGTTGATTATTTATTTCAAAACTTTTTGTTTCATTTGCATTTCAGTTATTGCAAATGTACCTTGAAGTAATCTTATTTTTTAGTGGAGTTTGAGATGACAATGGTATCATCCAAATCATAGATACCATAAATTGCTTCCATACTTGTATTTATTTGAGACAAAAGATGTTAAAACTTTTGGAACCCTGACCCAAGTATTTGAATTATTTTCTGTTGTTCTTGGGGAGACAACTGAGTTTTGCCTTTCTTAATTTATTTTATTGCTTGTAATTTATAAGAACTTTTATACTCTTTATAGTCTATGATACATTTTTCCAACAGTAGAAGCAGTTGAACCAATTAGGTCTTATGTTTAGAAATAGTTGAACCGATTCCCATTAGAGCAGTGGTTCCCACCTTTTTTCTGATCGAGTACACTTGGAGGTCCCATACCGTCGCCGGCGTACCATCTGGTTCAGAAAAACTCAATTCGATAAGATATAATTTATTCACAAGTAGAACACACAAAATGAGCTAACTGTCAACAAAGAACAAAATTAATGCGAGGCTGCATCTGTTCTTCTCCACCAGCTGGTCGATGCGGGGCATAACTTTGCTCACAGCACATCGAAATTATGCTCGGGTGCAGCAGACGATTCCGGCCTTTGACTTGATGGCATCATGCTGAGAACCCCTGCTCGCACTCCCAACGTAGAGGGGAAAATCAGTAGCTGAGGAACAGCGTGACGGGCTAGTGTCGGGTACGAGGAGGCCATTGTCAACCAGAAGTTCATAGGAGAGCATTCCTTGTGCTTCGTCTTTGCTGTCTCGTCAGCCTGGATATCTATGAGCTCCTCTTGTTCCTCGGTTCCAACAGGCAGATCGTCTGGTTCAACAGAAAACGGATTGGTGATGTTTTTTTTTTTAAAGCTTGAGCCCGAAAGTGCTCGCGAACCACCTGGAAGGCCCTCACGTACCACTGGTTGGGAACCACTGCATTAGAGTATCAATTATCCCATCTTCTCTAAATTGATGTCCAACACCCCTTTGTCTCTTAGGTTTATAGTATCCTCTACCAAGAAACATACCTTCACCCTTGTGGTATGGGGAAAGGAACATCCCATCCCCTGTAATTATTTTATATTTTCCCAACTCGTGTTTCCTTACATTAACTATCGTATTTATTTATTGGAAAACTTCACGAAGGTGAATTCTGATGGATATAATTTCTCCATTAAAAGAAATCATGCGATTATCTTGGTCAGTTATCCTAAAATTTTTACTCTCTGTATGGTTTTTTTCCTGACACAGGTCGATAAACCAGATTTTTGGTTTCCATATTGAATTTATAACCAATTGGGGTTGAGGATGCGCTGAATGAAAATATTGTATTTGTTATTTTTCCATCATTAAAAGCACCATCAATCAAATCACAGTGAATTTATGCCTGAGGATATTTGAATGACATTATCACTGTAAAACGTACCATTAGTTTCAATCTTTTTTGAGGAGAAATCCAATAACTCTCTAAATGAATTATCAATTGTGAATTCAACCTTGTCGTTATTTTTAAGTTTAATCATTGTTTTGAATATCTATAACAATATTTTTTGGTTCATCACCCTGTTCTTTCATAAGACGAGCAATTTCGGAAGATATTTGAGAAATCTCATATGCTCCGGGTGAAACTGTTATCGTTTTGTATCCACTTCCCCGATTATAACTAAACTTGTCATTTTTCTCGGTGATATTAAACAACGTATTTTTAGTTTCCATGGACAATAAAGATGCCTCATATTATTTTGTTGCGTCAAGTTATAGTGGGTATGGGAATGAAGAAGTGTGGTGGCTTGTTGTGAAATTAAAACTAAGCATTGTGCTTCTCATCTTATTTAACATGAGATAAAATTTCTTTGTATTGATATTTATTAGTTATTTTCATGTTCATCAGCTGGTCTGAAATGGCTGATGCTTCATTCAAACAATTGTTATTTCCAGCCTCTCACTACCTAACAACAATAACAGTCCATTAACTAATTGTGATGGGTCATTTGGAAGAAAATGAACACCTGAACCATGGATACTTAAAGCCTGAATAATTTGTTTCTTCTTCTCATTCTTCCTACTTTTACCAGAAATACTATCCGTATAATTAAGAAAGTTCAGCAGATCAATATATACTCCATCATCATTATTTTTCATATCTAATGGTTTGTCAAAATACTTTGATTCATCCCCAACAGTTGAACCTTGTTTTCCATCTTTTTTGAGAAGAAACATTAATCTGGGGGTTAATTTGACAGGCGGTTGAGCAGAACTCAAGAACCTTAATTCATCATTAAATATCAATCCCTTTTTTTGAAGAAGATGAAATATTGCTGGTTGTTTGGTTGGAATGAGTCCTGCTTTGGTTTTTGAATCTGCTGAATATTCATTGTTTTGGATAGCATTCACAATATAATCAGGGGGTTGATTAATCTCTTCCAGTTGTTGAAATAATTCTTCGTCATCATCTTCTAATTCTCCTATATGCCCTATTTCTTCCTCCGTCATTTGACTGAATCTTTTAAACATTTGAAGTTTTTGGAGTATATTCAATTGGGAACTGTGGAAACATCATAATTTTTTCTTGGAAGTTTTTAAAAGTGGTTAAAAAATTTTCTCTTGTTTTCTTTCAAATGCTTCTTCACCTGTTGGTTTCTGTCTGCGTTTCTTCTTTATGTCTTCCTGTTTTGTTTTACAACTTTTGAAACCAACTCTTGATGTCCTTAAATCTTCTTGCTCTTTCTTTCCATCCATTTATTTATTGGAAAATATTTAATGATGTAAGACAACAGGGAAATTTTCTTTTCTTCATCATTAAAGTAGGTGTTCAAATAAATCCTTTTCTTTAAATATTTCATCAAATTCTTTATAACTTAATACGATTGTAATTTCTTCTTCACTAATACTTGATTCTGCTTTTCATACGTTTGCTTGAGTTTCTTCATCAACATCAAAACGGAATGATAAAATCTTAACCCTCTCAGATGTTTAATAATTTGCTCTTCCTTCTGGATAAGTTTCTAATATCCCAAGACACCAGATTTTAGTTTCTTTAACTCACTTTACAATGTGAATATTTTGCTGTACCAAGAGAAACCTCCTCAAATATTGACCTTCATTCCTCAATCGCATATGTTCCTCACGAAATATAGTAATAATCTTCACCTCTACTCTCCAGGTCTTAATGCTCTCATGTTGAGTAATTGCGTATCAGCGGGTGTTTTTTTAAGCAATTAAAAATATTCTCATTTGACTAATACAGAACCTTGAATTTATGAAGTTTTTTTCCAAAGAGCAGTTTACCCAACAAGATTTATAATAATAGTTATTTATATATGTAAATGTTTATAAAATAAAAAATATATCCTTTAATATCTCATCGTTTCACAACAATATATTTATATTTTTCAATCGTGTGCTTCATATAATCCCCAAATTCCTTTTTACTGCATAATGTGCAAAAATTGTTTATATTGTTGTGGAAATGGCCCTTAGTGTGTTATTAAATATAGGATTAGCCCAGATCCCCCATTAAATGCATGGTGAGCCAGGTTGTTCGGTAAATGGACGTTGCGTGTTTTTGTTCCTATAGTGGTGGTGTACCGAGATGTTTTCTTCTTCTTCTTCATTCCCCTCTCCAAACAGGTCTCTGCCCATTGCCCTGGGAGGCGAGTGAGCGAAGGTGGGACAGAGAGTGCCGAGGGTGTGCAATCGGCTTTCGTGAGGAGCGAGCTAAAAGAAAGGCAGGGAAGGGACTGCATGAGGTCTGTCTGCCATCTGCCGAGGGAGTAACTGAGCTTGAGTGTCGAGTGAGGAGTGAGGATTCAGCTGTATGGAAACGACTAGTGGGAGGCTGCAATCTGCGTCGAGAGGAACTGGCTGCTGTGCGAGTCTGCGATCGACTTTTTGAGGTCATCGACTGGTTCAACCTGCGTCTAACCACGGAGACTCTGTACTTGCTCACCTCACGGCTCGACACGTTCGTCGATCCGCCTGCAAAGCCCAACACCCCAATTTGGCGAGGCCTGGACTTGTATGCTGGATCTTGTGAAAAGCCAGCTGGAGCATACCGTCGACCTCGTGGGGTTTGGACATGCTGAGGCTGTGTGCGCAAGCGGTGCCAGGAGAAGAAAAAGGACGATGACACCGCCATCTTGTCACGTGGCGTGCTTGAACCCGTTGACCTCGGCTTGTCATCAGCTGCATTGGTGCCTTCGACACTTTTCCTCTCGTCCATGAAGCATCACCAAGTACTGTGTGTCTTGTCTGCATCTTGTCTAAGGTTTATCTCGGTAGGGTTCCTTTCAAAACCTGTAGCTCCCTAGTTAACGGGTTATAGATTAATGATAACATTGTGGTGAATGCTTTGCTTGTGATGTGTCCCCAATAAATCTGGCTGAGTTATACGAGATTTGCTGCCTTAAATTAACTCGTGCCCCGTCAAGGAACGATCCGCTCGATTTGGATATAAAACCAAAATGGTTACAGAGACTCGCCTGGGTCTCTGACAAATTCCCCCAGCTGGCAAGGCACAGGTGTATTTTGGTATCATGATCTGAGGCACTGAACCATCCAGCAGTGCTGTTAAGTGACGCCGAATCTTCAAGAGTAGGGTGTGATTGACATCACTTGTCTGAATCCTTAATATGTATTGAATTTAACTTGAATAAAATAAAAGTATTAGCATTGTTTCTGATGGAACGACGAGGAAGTTGCAAAGTATGTTGACTGAGATAAATACAATTACAGAATAATGTCTCTCCTCTTGTGGTAGTAGCTGTCCATTACCGTTTTGATGATTGTGTTAATGAGAGAAGAAACCAAAGATAACGAGGTTCTTTTTTGACTTATCAGTTTTGTTTTCTTTTATATCTCTGTGTATCACAAATAGTATTTATTATATCTTCAATGATTGATTGTTTGAAGACCAGTATTTAAAACCTTGTGAGTAGTTGATACTCAGGTTGAAAACTCCACTTTTTGTAAAAATTATTAATTATCATAATCTAAAAAGTTGGGAGTCAGGAGCATCTTCAAAAGTAAGCAGGTTTTTCCACATCCACTTGAACCAAACTATGAGACATCTTAATGAATTTGGAAGATATTTTTTATGATTGTTAAATTTTATCTTATTTCCCAAATGGGGTAAAAAAATTCATTCATTTATATATTTGGAAAACAGGTTATTTAGTTTATTATTGGCTTTTTTCGAAACTCTTATTTTATCTCTAAGTTCGGGTTTAATTAGAAGATAATCCATTATTTTTATTTATAACAATATCTTGTGTTGAATATTCCCTGAAAATGACAATCGTGAATAATATATAACAAACAATCCTTTGACATTTCTCTAATACTTTCAGTTTCTTCCCTTGTAAGGAAGGTGTGTTCTCACCTTCATACTTGGAGGATCTGTCTTAGTCTTCTTCTGGACTTTTTTTTTGTTTCACAGCTTGTTTTCATCAAAACTTCTGAAACTTGACATATGTATGTAAAAGTACCCTGCACAGACAGTAATTATCTCAAACTAGGCAAGCTTTTGGTATTATATTTGCTAACACCCTGTTCAGTTACCATACATCATTATGATGTTAATCAACTCTATATATCCTATTATTCACATGAAAGCAACAACAGAGTGCATTAAATCAGATAATTTTATTAACAATCAAAACAGTGATTTGCATTTATATGTGCTTGTGGAGGGGTATGATAAGTCTTGGACAAAAGAACTCCAACCACAATACATGTCCACTAGGTGAAAGTTGCAGTGTTATCAACAATGGCTGCCATGTGAGTGTATTTCCATTTAAGTAATGGCCAGGTCAGGGTGTAGATAGAGCAGCATCCAACAGGAGAAAGTAGATCTTGGTAGGTACGAGTTTGGGGCCTCATGGCTGCACGAGCCCTCGCCATGTGGACCTTCAGGGCCTTCCTTGTGCATTGACACAATCACAGCAAGTTCACGATTTTTTTTTTTTTTGCTGAGGACCTTCCTCCAGGCCTGGCACTACACGGCAGCGATGTTAAGGGTTTGACTTGTCCAACCTTCTCTTTTTCTCTGCATTGCTCATCTTATCTCCTCAGGAAGGGGGTAGTTAGGTCAATGACCCAAAGCTTCATTAGACAAAATCATACATTGCATGGTTCAACTGCTCCAACACTCCAAAACAAACATAATCAAGGTTAAACATGCCAATCCATAAACGTCATGGGCTCATGTATTTCAACAAAACTAACAAAGGTTCTTTCAGAAGCATTCAACTTACATTATATGTTTTATCAATATTTTATTCCTTCCCCACCCCCCTAAATGACATGCTTAAATATACAGAAATCTCATTTGCTATTTCTATATCACCAGCACAATAACTATGAAAGTTAGCTCCTTCTTTCAAGTACCGAATCCAAAGCTATTAGATTTTGCAGTTACCATTCATATCTACAAAACAATTCACAAGCAGTTCCCCAGAAACTGCCATTATTTATGTCCAACAAACTTAGCACTTCCGTACTGATGAAAGATGGTCAAGTCAGTGTTAAAAATACCTCAACTTAATCAGGTAATATTTAAATTGGCTTGTAGCATCATTGCATTCTTTTATTTCATGGTCATGTCTTCTGTACTCCACATAATTCTTGTTTATCCTTGTTTCTCTTTCTACAAATTGTAGAGGCATTTTACTTAAATTACAGTCAGGCTAGTACCAGTTACAATTGCTGTTGATCTCACCAATCTGTCGATAAATTAACAGATCAACTAGGTACAGTGGTTGACAATATATTAGTCAATAAATACAAGTTATGAATATCATTACTTTGTCACTTGAAGGCCAAAATACATTTAAATTATGATTTATGAGACTTAGTGGAGAACAAGTACAGTAACACCCCACAGTGCGAAGCATGGCAAACGCCGTTGCTAATTACCACCCATCCCACAGTTTGTTTTACTGGACACAATGGCATGAAGAGATACAGTGACTAAATTAGAACCTGTTTCTAAATTAATCAATGGAAATCAGCAGAGGCCTCCCCCTGAGGGAGGGGCACGAGAAGGCCCTGCACAGCTCCCTTTCCATCAATCTTAACTTACTATTGAAGTTCACGCAGTACAATATGCCAAAAAGGCATCACGATCTGGTGAAGGAAGCGGAATCCAAGTCGCAACGCAAACTCGCTGCTGATTTCAGAATTTGGCTGGACACAGTGAACAGTATTTTACATCGTAAAGAGTCAATATTGAAGGAATTTGAAGACGGAGCCCTATCTTCACGAAGTCGACGAAAAGGAGGCAGTTTCGTAGACATTGACAACCGCGTGCACACATGGTTCCATGCTGCTCGTTCAAAGAGGACCTATGGTAAAAGCGAAGGCCTCAGAAATCGCGACTGCCATTGGTGAGGTGGATTTCAAGCTCAAAACAAGATCTCGGCACATGCAGTTAGCGGCAAGAGTGGTGGCGTTGATCAGACGACAGTAGAGGAGTGGAAATCACATCTGCCACAGCTATGAGACAGTTTCAAGCCACAAGACATTTTTTTTTTAACGCCGACGAGACTGGCCTCTTCTTCCACGCACTACTCAAAAGGTCACTGGTGGAAAAAGGATCGAACAACGCTGCTGTTGTGCGCTAGTATGACTGGCGAGAAACTTAAACCACTCGTCATCGGCAACGCAGTGAAACCACGTTGCTTTCGTAACATCAAAGTCGATTCCCTCCCTGTGTCATTGGCAGCAAACAAACTAGCATGGATGACCTCACCGTTGTTCGTTGAAAGCGCTGGACAAAAAGATGTGAAACCAACGGCAGAGGATTCTTCTCTTCCTAGACAATGCACCGTCTCATCCAATGGGTGTGACACTGACGAACGTGACCGTAAAGTTTCTGCCTCCAAACGTTACGTTGGTCTTACAGCCCCTTGACCAAGGCGTGATAAGCATTAACGTTCTCCATGCTGTTCAGTGGAGCAGCAATGCATCGGATCAAGTGCGGCTTCCCTTCTGAGTCGGACGATGAGCTCATTTCGCACAGTGCAGAGATTGGCGTATGTGACGACGTGACCCCCGAGGAATACATTCGGTGCGCGTGCATGACTGCAAGGGCGATGACTGGGAGAACAATTTAATGGGGACGAAGAGGAAGTGGAAGACATGCAGGTGACAGTACAAGATGGACTCAGTTGTGTGCAAAAGCTTAAAACTCTCTTTCTGAATCAAGAATGGGCAGAGTTGCTCACTCCTTTGGAAAGAATCGAACATTCAGTTCATGTCCTGGAGAATGCCAAATCGAAACCACAGAGTTTTATAACATCTTGGCTTAAAGAAAAGTAATTGTATAAATTTCAAATTTTGATTCTCATGCTGTCAATTTTCTATCTTTCCGTGGCAAATAATTGCATGCTCATTTTGTCTGTGGAATGTGTATGTATTGATTAAACAACTTTTGTGATCCATCGAATACAGATGACGCGTTCATGGTCAGTTAATACCCTAATCTCCGCATATGAATGCATTTTCGTCCAGTCCCAGAAGTGTTCAGAATAGCGGGGTTTTACTGTATTTGATACACTGCCGATTTTGCAGGTTTTCCCACTTACAAAGCATGTAAGTCTAATTATCATAGGTACACTTCAACGTGAAAGACGAATCTAAAACAAAAATCCTGAAAATCACATTTATGATTTTTAAATAATTAATTTGCATTTTATTGCATGAAATAAGTATTTGATCACCTACCAACCAGTAAGAATTCCGGCTCTCACAGACCTGTTATTTGTCTTTAAAAGCCCTCCCATTCTCCACTCATTACCTGTATTAACTGCACCTGTTTGAACTCTTATCTGCATAAAGACAGCCACATCAATCATCAGTCTCCACAATGGGCAAGACCAGAGAGCTGTCTAAGGACATCAGGGACAAAATTGTAGACTTGCACAAGGCTGGGATGGGCTACAGGACAATAGGCAAGCAGCTTGGTGAGAAGGCAACAACTGTTGGCGCAATTATTAGAAAATGGAAGAAGTTCAAGATAACAGTCAATCTCACCTCATCAGAGCCTCCAATGATCATGAGAAAGGTGAGGGATCAGCCCAGAACTACACGGCAGGACCTGGTCAATGACCTGAAGAGACTGGGACCACAGTATCAAAGAAAACCATAAGTAACACACTACGCCGTCATGGATTAAAATCTGCCAGCCACGAATCCTCGTCCGCCGTCGAAGTTTGCCAATGACCATCTGGATGATCCAGAGGAGGAATGGGAGAAGGTCATATGTGGTCTGATGAGACCAAAATAGAGCTTTTTCGTTTAAACTGCACTCGCCGTGTTTGGAGGAAGAAGAAGGATGAGTAGAACACCATCCCAACCGTGAAGCATGGAAGTGACAAATCATCTTTGATCTTTTCGAAAGGGGACGGAAGACTGCACGTATGATGGGGCATGTATCGTGAGATCTTGGCCAAAACCTCCTTCCCTCAACAAGAGCATTGAAGATGGGGCGTGGGGTCTTCCAGCATGACAACGACCCGAAACACAGCCAGGAAACTAAGGAGTGGCTCCGTAAGAAGCATCTCAAGGTCCTGGAGTGCCGAGCCAGTCTCCAGACCTGAACCCAATGAAAATTTTGGAGGGAGCTGAAAGTCTGTGTTGCCCAGCGACAGCCCCGAAACTGAAGGATCTGGAGAAGCTGTATGGAGGAGTGGCCAAAATCCCTGCTAGTCTGTGCAAACCTGGTTAAGAAAACAGGAAACATCTGATCTCTGAATTGCAAACAAAGGTTCTGTACCAAATATTAAGTTCTGTTTTTCTGATGTATCAATACTTTATTAGCAAAAAATCAATATGATTTTCAGGATTTTTGTTTTAGATCTTTCACAGTTGAAGTGTACCTATGATAAAAATTACAGACCTCTACGTGCTTTGTAAGTGAAAACCTGCAAAATCGGCAGTGTATCAAATACTTGTTCTCCCACGACATCGATCAAAGGTTCTCAAAACAAAAGTTGATATTAATTATAACCAAAAGAACATGATGGTTCATCTCAATTAGTTTTTTTTTTTAATGAGCTTTGTCTGAAAGTAATTAACACAGTTACCATAAACACCTCCATGTTTAGTATTTGACAACCAATCAAGGAAAAGGTGTGTGTGCAAAACACACCTGTGCTCGTTATGACATCACGCTGTTATATAATTGGCTATTCTGTCACACTTATGGCACAATACTTTGATCTGAGACATAAATAGAAATTTGTCCAATGTCACAACTCTTCCTCATGCATGCTAATTCACCGTGTCTACATTTAAATTATAACTGCAAAAATTGTTTCATCATTCTTAACCTGACTTTACTGCCCAAACCACGTGATATCGAAGTATTCGCTCTTGTTATCATTCAAAGCCAAGTTGCACATTCTTACATTAATTCACAAGGTGGAAATGAATCACCCCTCCATTTCAGCTCTCAACTCAACACCACTCATGGATATAATGAAACAAACATAGAGTTCCAGTTGGAACACTAAACTTGCATTCTTAACACAAAATTCAACCTTTCCAATCACATTGCATTCACAAATCCATCCAAAGAGATAACACCTCCACACAATACCATGCAACAATGAAAAAACAGAAATCCAAACAGATAACTCAACAAACATTTATCTATTTCCCACTTAACCATTCTCCTTGCTCTTTTACCTGGGTCAGAACTCAGTCTCAGCATGACACTGTTCAATGTTTTGCTTGCACACCTCCAGAGACTGCAAGCTGAACGCGGCCTTTCTGGATCGGATCTGCACTCCCATCTCCTCGAGCTCCTTGTTGATCCTCTTCATTTCCTTCCAGAACTTTCCTCAGGTGATTCAAACAATCCCAATCAAACATACCATTCTCAGGAAATGGCAATTTGCAACATATATCTCACGCATGTCCCTCTCCGTGACCTGGGGCAGGTTGCCTCGGTATACACAATCTCATCACTCTTTCAAACCCCCACATCACAAATACTAAAGAGTATGCACTTCAATGTTGCAAAAATACAATAAATGCTGGCCAGCACTTATCGTTCAAGGCACATAACCACAATCACACAGCAAGGTGGGACTCCAAACCCCTGCCTTTGCCTTTGCTGTACCCAGTACAGCACAGTGAGCAGAGTACCGAACTCACTCAAGGTACGGCAAAGACTCAAACTCTATTCAGCCCGCAGGCTTAAAGCAAACCCAAACCAAAGGATCCCCTCAAGCCTATCAATAAAATTATCTGACATGCTTTCCTTTGTTCGAACCGCCCAGGAAAGGGCAAACACTCTCCACTTAGCATGCTCAAGCAACGGCCTCCAGGGATATAGTACATCCAGTCTCAGGCACCAATTATTGTTAACAGTTTTAACCGACTCGATGTAAATCCTGTTACTCAAATAAAAGCCACAATTAATTCACTGTCCACAACAGAAAGTACATTAAATCAGATAATTTTATTAACATAGTACTATGGAATTCAAAACACTGAGATGTAAGCATCCACAATGATTTGCACTAAACCAAGATTACATTTCCTGGCATTTATATATTCTTATGGGAGTGGGGGGGCTGATAAGCCTTAGGCAAAAGAACTCCAATTGCAATATGTGTCTACAAGGTCACCTTGTTGCATAACTGACATCCAATTTGACTTGTAGCATAAAAATTAAATTCATAAAGCAACAGTAACAATTATAATTATTTTCTCCCACGTCATATCAATTTTTATGACATCATTCCTTGTTTTTGTTTCACAACCCAGAGTTTTCATTAGATCTTCGTGAAACTTGCCATGTATATGCAGAAAGCGCACGCACAGACAGACAGTAACCATCGCCGCTAATGGAAATCGCCTATACCATTATCTCCGAAACTAGGCAAACTGTTTGAATTTTACTTGCGGGAATCAAGCCGGGCATTAGCACAGATAATTTATCGCAAACCTGATGCATCACAATGATGTCATCATCAAGACGACAAGGATCTTAGCTCATTTGAGCTTGTTGGTGTAAATCTAAAGTAATCATATTCTTTTTTTTACATTCTTTATTATCATTATTTAGAAGATAATCACAGAATATTCATTGTTTATAGGCTTTTGACTGTGTTTAATCCCACTCTATCACATGCAGGACAATTCTCAAATTTGTCATATGGAGAATCAGGGAATTCAAGGGGCTCAAGATCTGGTATACTATTCATGTTAATAAAGTAAAACTTTACTTAAACTAAAATTCATCTTCCATAACTATCGTTTGAACACAAACTCTCAGCATCATAACTGTCATCACTCTCATAATCTTCAGTTGATTAATGACTCATATTTAATATGTAGAAAATAACATTACAATCTATACACATTTTTTATATTAAAGGTAATTTTAAAATGATCCTTAACTACTATTGAACGAAATGTCATTTCACCTGATATATTTACATCTTTAGGGTTGTTGAAAAAAATACAAATTTTGCCTTGCATATTACAGATGGTCTTATCTTTTCTTTTTCAAGCTTCATCCATAAGGTTTTTCTTGTTTCATTGCTTTTTCTAGTTTTGAATATATTACCAGGAGAAACTTTTGTTGGAGATACTTTAATTGATGTTCTTCCAGATATACTAAAAGCCCTTCCACTGAAGGAAATTGAAGAACTCTTATTATTCACCATAATTGTTATATTTATCTTTATTCAATTTTACATCCTTGACAAACAATATTTCTCAGAATCTTTTACAAACGAAGAGATTGATTGAAACTTGTCTTTTGTGTCTTGATAATAAATACAATGCAAGTGAAAAAAGTTGGAGAATAAAATGGTTTCAAGCACAGATTCACCTATAAATTAAACAATTTTAGTTCAAGCAAAGTTTTATTATATAAATATGGTGAATACAACGTACTGCGATGTTTGTAATCACGAATATAAATGTTATAAAAAACACCTTCAAACACACATTCAATCTTTTCAGACAAATATCTCCACTTTACCATGAAACAAAACATTGTGATAGATGTGAAAATGATATTCTTAAAAAAAATTATATTAAACAACTTCAATCACCCAAACACAACAATAAAGAAAGGGAAGCTAAATTTTCCATTGCAAACACTGATGGGGCATTTAAGAATAAGATTGTTTCACTTTCAAGGCCCTGGACCATCTTCAATCATGGAAGAGGATAAATGGGGTTTCTAAGGCATCCATTCAAATGAATGGGGAAAAAGGGAAAATGCTGGAAAAGCCCAAAACAAGAGACCGATTCTCCCCCTCCCATACAAACAAATGTTAAATTGAGACCATCTCAAGACCCAAAAGTCCAAAATATAAGGCTGATCTCTATGATCTGTCGATCAATTCTCAGTAACTTTTCCCTATCCTCAATTAACAAAATATGAGGCTGATCCAAAAGTCCAAAATATTGAATGAATTGAGGTGAGGAATCAACACTTTGTCTCTTTCTGTTCTACTTCAACACAACCTTTTATTTGGCAGGTGGTAATTTTTGAATACCTGTTTTTTATTGTCAATTAAAACTGAATCATACATGAGCTGTGAAAAGAATGAATTTCACAACCTTGAATGGGAAGATGTTGAAATTGCATGGGGTGATTCATTTCCAACTCATTCCAGTTTAAATGACTATCTTCTGGAGGGAAATATTATATTTATTGTTTTATTCACATCATGTAATTGTTCTTCACTCTTTGTTTTGAACAGAACATGTTGATCAAGTTTCAAAACCAAAACAAACCATCAGACTGCTGCAAAAAGATTTTGTTCAATGTTATTACTTTTATTTAATTATAAATGCTTTCCTTATAATTATCTGACTGAATTACAAGAAAAGAATAAGGGGAGGGGGTAGGTGCACTCCCCCAACGACCCACCACCCCCCTCCACTCTCCTCTCCTGGTGGGTGAGGTTTGTGTGGATGGAGCTTGTTTATAGGCAATATAGGTGGAGCAATTTTTTAAATAAAACAAACGTGTGTGGGCAGAGTCAAAAAAAAAATTCAATTATTTTTGGTCTTTGGTAATTCCTGTGAATAAAATGAACCTAAAATCTCTTCCCCCTTTAAATCATATACCTTACAAATCCAAGGAACTGTATCAATCACATTAACGATTTTAAAAAAGCTCATTTGTCCACCGCTTTGTGTAACCTTTTTCAAAATTATATTTCCACCTATATATTCTTACTATATCACAAACTTTAAACTTAGGCTTTCTGACATTAATCTTTTTCATATTCTAATTTTGTAAATGTTTCTGATGGTTTGGTATTCATTGAGATGTGAATCATATCATTATACTTATCTACAATATCCTGAATAAAGGATGACCAATGTTGAGAACCGAGTTGTGTGAATTTTTTATATAGTCTCTTTTAAAGTGCGATTGAAGCACTCAATAACCGCTTTTCCTTCATTAAAGGTACTGTATAATATAATGCTGTTATTTTTGTTAGAAAATTCATAAATGCCTTGTTATAGAACTCTGTACCCTCATCAGTCCACAATTTTTTTCAGTTTTCTTTTGCTTTTATTAAATATCTGTTGAAAGGCCAACATAGGAGTATTACCTGTTTTGTTTTTTGCTTATAAATAATAGAACCAAGCAATAACCAGAGTGGAGATGTAATCAGCCTTGGTATTTAAATGCAAAACAAAGAATGTGAGAAATATCAAATAAGTTATTATTGAAGAAATAAGTTGGAGGATGTAAAGAAAAAAATTAATATCCTTGAATGGACTGAAGACTTTGATGGTTATCAACTGAACAATGGAAAAACAATTTACTACAATCTCAAAATGATATGTGGCTCAGGAGGTGGCCAAACAAGAGCATTGAGAGAAGTTTATCATTTTATTTCTGCTCAACAAAGACATTTAAACCAAGAACTCAGTTCTAAAATAATCTTTGTGAATATACTCAATGGTGATGAATGCAATAAGAAAACTAGAGGGGGAGCACTCAGTAGAGTGCAAAACCTCCACCGCCAATACTGCTAGGTCACTCAAGTGAACCTGATATCCTATTCATTCAATTTAACGTCAACAGTACTCAGAGTTATAGTTTGCAACTTTCCCTTTTACTTTTAACTTTTACATACTCAATTCATTCGTCATAACTAGATTCCTTGAGACAGAAATTGATTTTACATAGGAATATCCACCTGAAGTTCCAAAGGCAGCTGCAATTATAATTTTGGCATGTTTTTTGTTGGAAATCACTTATAACATGTAGAAATGCAAAAAAAAAATCTAAATTTTGTTGAAAAAAATTACCCCCGTGTGGGGGTGATGGTCATCCTCTATAATGTTTTTTTACTATCATAATCGATTAACCGTTGCCAGATATCTCCTAAAATGACAGACAAGATAAGTTTTGAAAATGGCGACTTTCACAACTTTTGTGAACTCGTGACCCTGACCCTGACCTCGAATCCGGAAAAAAATATGTCGTTGGGTATCACTCATCGACCTCTACCACATACCAAATTTCATCAAGATCGGAAGTAAAAAGTTTTCTTTGTACCGGGAGGTGTTTTTGACCATCTTCCAGGTTACGTGGCGGCCAAACGGACGGAAATTCAAAAATCTGTCCGGTTAGGTACAAGATAATATTTTTAACTATCATAATCAATAAACAGTTGCCGAATATCTTGTAGAATGGCAGACTAGATAGGTTTTGAAAATGGCGATTTTTTTATAACTTACGTGACCTTGACCCGGACAAAAGTTATATCGTTGTGCAACACTCATCGACCTCTACCCACATACTAAGTTTCATCAAGATCGAAAGAAAAATTGTTGACGGACGGACATTTGGTCCGGCTTTATTAGGTCATCTCGGTAGAGATGACCTAAAAAAGTTGCAAAAAATTATTTTTTTTGGGTGGGGGTGGGGGGGTTGGAAATCACTTAAAACATGTAGAAATGCAAAAAAAAAATTCAAATATTTTTTCAAAATGGCCACCATAGAGACATATTGGATTTGGACGCAGTCAAATCTAATGGCATGATCCTTGACCATACTAATCCTTTCTTCCCCCCCCACAGTTTCGTCAAAATCCGTCGAGGAGTTTTTCCATAATACTGTTCACAAATAAACAAACAGAAAGGGGTGAAAACAGTAACCTCCGATCTTCGATGGCGGAGGTTAATAACAAAATCGACTGACCAATATACTTGAAAAAATCTTCGATTTTGCAAGTAACAAACACACAGACAGAGAGAGGTGAAAACAACCTCCTTCACCTTCGGTGGTGGAGATAAAAATATTTATGTTGGTGACCCCTGACCTTTGAGAATCCCCTCGTCGAAGCAAACAAAATAGTTGGAACCAATTCACGGTGTCAAACCCATTTATAAAGTCCTGAACAAGCAACATTTTCATTCCATTAAAAGATGATATTTTCTTGTTTTTATTTCAAATAACAAATTTATTCAACGACATGAGACCTTTATTTTTAATGGTCAGGATTTTTTTTTGCCTAAATATCAGCCTTCAGATTAACAAGAGATCTGCGGGAATGGATGCGGTTTTAACAAAAAAAATACCATCAGAAATGGGGAATCCCCGCCATTGAATGAAAATGTCATACATATTCCAGATAATGAGGGAGGTGAATTGGAACAAGACACCATTTGGTCATATCTCAAAAAGTTCCCAGGGTGAGGAATGTAGTAACCAAAAATAATTGGAATAGATAAGCAGTTTTCCATTTATTACAAAAAACATTTTTTTCAAGATGGCCGCCCCAGTCGGCCATCTTGGATCGCGGCCACACCCAAAATCAATAGGGTTCTTCTTTCCGGTGGTACATTGTGTACTCAAATTTCAAATACTATGGCAAAAAGCATTTTTTTCAAGATGGCACCCCAGTCGGCCATCTTGGATCCGGCCACGCAAAAATCAATAGGGTTTTCTTTTTCAGGTGGTGCATGTGACCCAATTTCAAATCAATATGGCGAACAGTTCATGAGTTATCACACTCACAGCTATAATGTTGACGGACGGACAGCCAGACGACTGGGTGACAATAGCCCCGTTTCGCCACGCAGCAGGAGATAAAAAGGACAAAGGTTCAGATAATCTGTACAAAGGACTTTTGAGATTCTACTTGTACTTTTAGCCAAAAAAAATCAAATCATCCTGGACTACACGAGTCTTTCAAAACTTGTACTCCATTTTTCAATCTCACAAATGCAACAGTGTAACTGTGCAAGTTTGTTTGGTGTAGCTCAAGAGGTTTATGAATTCTATAAATGTTCTAGATTCGACTCGGTTTTTCAGATTTTGAGATATTCATTCTTCACAATGCACGATCGCATACATGCGATTACTCATGTACTTCTTGTCATGAATACCATGATTGGTCGTGGTTCTTATTCCAGTGTCTCTCCCACCCTTCTTCCCCAGCCTGCAAAAAGCAATAAAATCAATCAAAATTACATCGCAAACAACACGTTATATATATTGAACTCCAGTACATGACACACAACAAACCACTGCTACCAAGGTTGTACTTACCAAAACAAGGAAGAGGAGGCGATCTGATTGAGCTTAACCAAGTGCACAGAACAACATGTGTAGGAGTGCGGAGTAAGTGAAAAGCCTCAACAGACTTTTCGATGAGATTTGTACACGGCAAGAAAACAAACCAGAGGGATCCTTAATCCATTTCGCAAAAAACTTCCAAAAACAGGCGCAAACTAGAGGGGAGCACTCGGTAGAGGGCAAAACCTCCGCCGCCATACTGCTCAGTCACTCAAGTGAACCTGATATCCTATTCATTTCATTTGACATCAACAGTGCTCAGAGTTATAGTTTGCAACTTTCCCTTTTACAACTCAATTCATTCATCATAACTAGATTCTTGAGACAAATTGATTTTACATGGGTATATCCACCTGAAGTTCCAAATCAGCCGCAATTATAATTAACCTCCGCCATCGAGATCGGAGGTTACTGTTTACCCCCCTACAGGTTCGTCCGGTTCAATACTATAACACCCATTCTCCTGTTTGTTGTTTTTGTTTTGACATATTTATAAAAAATCAAAATTAAAAT
>JAXMNL010000027.1:128989-142180 GCA_035128595.1 Eptatretus atami | reverse complement strand
CAAACAAACAGAAAGGGGTGAAAACAGTAACCTCCGATCTTCGATGGCGGAGGTTAAAAATGGCATTGTTGATTGGCGTTTCAGTTCCCAATGACTATGGACTAAATGCCACAGAAATCAGGAAAATGAACAAGTGCCAGGATCTGAAAAATGAGGTCAAGAGGAAATAGAACACAAGATTTTGAAGCAAACACAATGGATTCCATGACCTTTGGAATGTGTTCAGAATCTGATTCTCACATATCCTAAAACCCTGTTCTGCTGCTCTTGCACTTCCAACTTATGATTGCCATACCCAGTTCTGTATATTGTCAGGTCTAAAGCCTACAATTACATTACAAGTATGACTTTCAAAATAATGGTGTGAAAAGCTATTCACATGGGTCTAATGCATTTTAGAATGTTTCTTTGTCTTTCCTCTGGAAAATAAAGCTGTGAGATTGTGAAAATATCAATAATCTACTTTATCTTGAATTTTTCTGTGGATTGTATCAATTTTCAGCAGTGTCCGAATTTTGTGACCTTTTCACCTACGACCTAATTGAGATTGTGATTATATCGTCTGAAAGTTTTTATACGATCAAGTATAGGGGTAATTTGTCATCCTGTGATTAAAAAATAAAACGAGTTATGCCATTTATGTTTGCGCTATCCCATAATTTTGTTGGAAAAGTGTGTGCAATGGTCACGTAGAAATATGCGAGCTTTACCAAGATTACACCGGTTGCTGCTTATGAGAAAAGCATATTTGGATTCCCAAGCCGTTATTATAGTCCAGCAGCCATTTCTCATATGAGGCAAAATAAGGAAATTCGTTCAACACCCCCTACAGAAAAAGTTTGACTTGGCAGGGTGGTAGAATAGACCCTATAGAACACCTTCAGGTAGTATGTGGTTTCAAATTTTGGTATCATTATTATTCTACAGGCCATTATACATACCAAGGGTACTTACCAAGAGGGTCACTGTGGGCTAGCAAAATTTAGGGGGAGGGGTAACGTGAACATTAATATCTTTGTCTAGACTCAACCAATTTTCAATATCGAGTTATCATTGGCTTCCTATTATAATTCTCTATCAGAGTATGTACAGTTATTTGAAAATGGCCTTTGCCATGGCATCACCAAAGCTAAAATATCAACTAATTCAAACTTTCTGACATTTTCAATTGTGTTCTCATATGAAGGTGAAATGTGTTTTTCAATTACTACTGGTATGTATACATTTTGGAAATC
Organism: Eptatretus atami; assembly: GCA_035128595.1. Taxonomy (NCBI): domain Eukaryota; kingdom Metazoa; phylum Chordata; class Myxini; order Myxiniformes; family Myxinidae; genus Eptatretus; species Eptatretus atami. The sequence goes on along the minus strand of JAXMNL010000027.1, from coordinate 140,945 downwards.
AAACGCTTAAGAAAGTATTGTTCTGCAGAAATTCAATTCCATTACACAATACAGAGGCACGCATAAGAAAACTGCAACTGTTATTTTTAGCGTTCGTCTGTCGTCTGTCTGTACTGAGATGGTGTATGAATACGCAACGACTGGCAAGGCTAACATACATCGAGAGTCACGAGCATTAATAGTTCAGCATGGTAATGAGCTGTTTTGACCTCGTCATATGGCGAACTGCAATTCCCAGGGCCACATGCTTGGGATTTAGTTCTAGCATGAGTCGCACAGTGTACAACATCCTGAGCAAGCATCAAAACACGTCTTTCATCTGATGAGTTGCTACATTCTGGTGCTGAAAACTCATCTTCATCTTCCTTTTCTGGTTTGGCAATAACCCAGCTAGTAGCCAGTAAAGACTGTCTGGTATCACAGATTTGGATTTTGTCAGGGTTAGATCCATGATATTAGGTGGTCGGACTGATATGCCTTGGCATTCATTGATCTCCGACTTGATGAGTTTCGCAGTGCGGTACAGCAGACTCACCCTGTCGCAATCATCCATCGCTGTGTGGGCTGTTTTCTTGGTACACCCGTGGCTGTTGCGGTGTTACACTGATAGGCAGAGTTGATGACATTTGAAGGGATATGGAGCTTGAGTACAAAAGCTCGGACTTACTAAGATCATATGGCTTATGGAAGACAATGTCATCTCCAAAGTGTTTCTTTAGTCGAAGTTTGAGTCGCTGGTAGTGTAGCTGTCGATGCCACTCCCTGCCCGCGCAGAAAATGATTGTATCTGTCCAGAAGAATTGTCATATCAAAGGCCTTCCCACCATTCAGGTAGCAGAGATATCTTCAGCCAATTGCTTGAATGCCGTTCGTAACAAGTTTTCTTGTCTCCCTTCATGGAAGCCAGCATACTGCAGATAGCTTTGCTGATGTATGAGGCATGGCAAGCTCTGTGGTATCAGCTTCTGCTGCCACTAGATCGTTACTGACAGCACCATAGTCCGTAACATGTCCTCATCGCCCTTTGCGGTCGCTGCTTGCACAATAGTTTCACAGGCTTGGAAAGTTCTGACATGGTCATCTCCTTTACCCTTCTGTGTGTTTTTTTCTTGCAAAGAGGCACATAGTCCAGTCAGTGGACGTTGACTGGGACCTGGATACCTGGAGGTCTCGTCAAACTTGTTTCAGATTGTGTGCCAATCTTAGATTCTTCTGCTGGTGTCGGTGAGAATGCAGATCTTTCTCCTCTGCATGTAACGCAGGTTTTCTTTGCTTGTCCATTTTTCGTAGCAATTGAGTGCCATTTAACATCCGCGGTTGCCAAACTGTCAAAATCTGATTTTAAACGTTCGTATACTTATATCTCGTCGGAGTTCCAGTGTCTGCAACAAGTGTCTGTATGGAGGTATCTCGGGCTTCCTCAGTGTCTCGTTTAGTCCATCTGACAAATTATGCACTTGTGAAAGTTAGTCAACTTCTGTCTCTTCAGGTAAAAGTTGCACTACTGCCTGACTCTCTGAACTGGCCATTGCTTCAGTTGGCTAGTAGGATTCTTTCAGATGTTCAATCTGGAATGACACAGAAAAGCAACTATGTTAACCCACAGCCTCTTTTACCATCATTATTAACATGACATTTTAAACTTTATTTTTGTAATTATCTAGTCCATAAGAATTTCATAAAAAATAGACTAACACAGCATTTTTTAGTCAGCAGCATGAACCTGTGAAAAATTCAATTGTTCACCACCCACTACAGAAAAGTTTGACTTGACAACTGTAGCTCTAAAAGATGCCTAAAATATAAAAAGCTCATAATATTTGATTTTTGTGATTTTTACCTCTTGTGGTTGTACAGTTGAATGAATATCGACATTTCTGTACATATTCTGAAAGAGAATTATAATACGAAGCCAATGATACTCAATATTGAAAATTGGTTGAGTCTGACAAAAGTATTCATTTACGTTACCCCTCCCCTAAATTTTGCAGCCCACAGTGACCCTCTTGGTAAGTACCCTTGGTATGTATAATGGCCTGTAGAATTTTAATGATACCACAATTTGAAACCACATACTACCTGGAGTGTTCTATAGGGTCTATTCTACCACCTGTCAAGTCAAACCTTTTCTGTAGGAGTGTTGAACGATTTCATTTTTTTCAGGTCCTTGCTCCTGGACTAAGAGCTTTGTTCTGCACCAAGTTTTACATCGTATCCCACGAGGTGTAGTTTCGTTTTTATCCTGCGGAGAGAACACGGCTCTGAATGCAAGCGCACGTTGCACTTGCGAATTCCATTCGCCGCGGAGAAACATTGTCCGCGCGCTGTGCTGTTTACGTCACCTCACTAAAATATTTCTGATATCGAGGCAGTATGCAAGCCGAATTTCATTATTGAATTACGAATAGGATTTTGTCTAACCAGTTTTATTGCCAAGTCTTCCTTTTGATGTCCTCTACCGATCATATGAACGCCGGGAAATTTCATCGCCATTTTCCTTCTGCTTGTCTTGCTTCCGGGCTCGAACTGCTAAGGCCGTATTTCATTTTCCAGCTGCCGAACTTCACTCTCCCGCGACACGTTATCGCGACAATTTTCATCTGATTCAGACCAAAATCCTTCATTTTCTCTCACACTCGACTGTCGTTACCAGACAAATCAAAGTCGCAATGTCATCCATTATTAAAAACCAAATGTTTTGATTTTTTTAAAGCAGAAATGAACGAAGCGTTTTGAAGTCGACCAAATCGAATGTGGAAACGCACAGAAAGCCAATAGCAAATCACGTAGACCACACCACCCAAGTAATTTATGTGCAGCAGGCTTTGTCAAACTGCAGTTGACGTCATGAGGTTACGCCCCTTTCAATAGATTTTTTAGGGGCGTTCCCCGAAGGGACGTTGTTTTTTAATTTTTAAACATTTTAACAGAATGAGTATTGGTGAAAAAACATGGTCAGATCTGAATCACAAATGAAAACTCCCTATAGGACATATATATATATATATATATATAATGAAATTTCAGTACTTTTGGGTGTATGGACTTGAGGGTACACTCCATCCCACTGTCTGAGCGTCTCACAACCCACTTTGCGTCCTGAAGAAGCGCCTCCGAACTGCAATTCTGTTTACCATCGATATCAACCCAATGCCACCATGCGTGTCACCTGCTGTCCAATGCAGGGCTTGTTGCCTGATGCTGCTTGTGAGTAGGCCATATGGCGCGAAGCATTTTTTGGTGGCCATTGAGGCCAAAGTGCTTTTGTGGGCCCGTTGCGGGCCGAAGATCATGCCATTTGTGGGCGTGCGCGAAGAATATCAGCCATTTGTGGGCCCGTTGCGGCCCGAAGATTCAGCCATTTTGGTGGGCTCAGTGGGCCAAAGGAACTCTCTGTGAGATTAAGGCCACTGGGCCGACTGAACTCACCTGGTGAGAGGCCAATAAAGCCATGAAGTGAGGGAAACCCTCAGGGGTGAATGGACAATATGCTGGGAGGGGGCATGAAAAGGATGCGAACACGTGAAAGAACTTTGAACTTTGAATGTTATGCTCCTATGCAAATGTTTGGTGTTAATGTAAAATTGAATGCCCCCGCCGTTTCAAATGCACCATAATTAGAATTTAGGTAGCTGTGCATAGAGTGTGAATTTGTTTGTTAGATTGGTGACCCGACAAACTAGGGTCATAGGGGAATGCCAATCTTTCCTGACACTTTGTTTTGGTTTTTTTGGAAGGTAAGTGCTTCCGCATGTTGTGGGGTTAGAGGTAAATGGGAGATCTGTGCTGTACGTTAGACAGGAGGCGCCAATTGCCGTGGGCTGCCGCCAGATGGAGGCTCGGGAGAAAAAGGTGGGGGTGGTGTTGCGGCGGAAATGGTCCTTAATGTGTTATTAAAATAAAGGGGTATGCCCAGATCCCCCATTAAATGCAATGTTTAGCCATGTTATAGCCAGGTTGTTGCGGTAAATGGACGCTTCAGTGTGTCGGAGGTGTAAGAGGCTGTTCATGTTCGTACAATTGGGTGGTGGACCGACGAGGTTCTTCTTCTTCCTTCCTCTCTCCGGACCAATATTCCCCCGCCAGCGCTCTGAGGGGGGAGTGGCCTCGAGAAGGAAGTGAACTGAAGGGAGAGCCTGAGTGGGTTCGAGCCGCGAGCGAAAAAAGGCAGGGTGGATCTGCCGGGAGAGAAACTGGAACCTGAGCCGCGCCGAGTCTGCCATTTTTGGCAGTAAGAGAAACTGCCTGCACATCGAGTGGCCATTTTGGCAGTTAGTGAAACTGGACGTCGAGGTCGGCGCGTCGCGACTTTGTGGAGGAGTGGTGTTTGGCCGGCGGTGCCTCCGTCGGCACGGACCAGCCTGCGGAGCCAACACCTCCATTTGGCCTGTCTGGTGAAGGCCAGGCCTTGGACTGTTATCTGGACCTTGTGAAAAGCCAGCTGGAGCATACCACTCGTGATCTTCGGCTCTGGTGCAGTCGACCTCGCGGGTCTGATACGCACCGAGGCCTGCGTGCGTTGAGGGCTGCGAAACATGGACGAGCGCCAATTTTGGCACGTAGGCGTGCTCAGCTTGGGTGCTCGAATCCGTGGCATCGCCTTTCACGAGCCACATTCGTGCTTTTGACACTTTCCTCTCGTCCATGAAACATCACACAAGTATTGTGTCTTGTCTGCATGCTCTCCGTGTCTTGTCCTGCATGTCCGTTTAAAGGTTTATCTCGTTAGGGTCCCCTTCGAAAACCCGTAGCTCCCCTAGTAAGCCACAACGGGTTAAAAGATAATTATAAACGTTGTCCGGAATGCTTGCTTGTGTTGTGTTTCCCCGCTGTGTCCCAATAATTGGCTGTTCGTAATGAAGTTGCCGCTCTGAATTAATTCGTGCCGCGCCGAGGAACGATCCGCTCGATTCTGGGATATAAAAACAAAATGGTTACAGACTGGCAGAATTCGCTTCGTCCTCTGACAAAACCAGTCTGTAATGGGGTCTATTTCCCCAACTGGTAAGTCCAGGGTACGTTGGTATCGCGATTCGAGACGCGGACCCGAGCCTGTGCCGAACCACGCGTTTAACCCCGGGAGACGGCGGTGGTTAGGTGGCGCCGAATCTGTAAATTTGGCTGTCGAGAGTAGGGTGCGGAAAACCCAAAACTGGCTTACGGACCAGTGATTGGATGCACCATCCGAATCCGCCCCCGCCACCGCTGATCCTTAACAATATATTGTTGCGGAAATGGCCCTTCGTGGTTATTAAATATAGCATTAGCCCAGATCCCCCCCTTAAATGCATGTTAGCCCAGGTTTTGGTAATCGGGTACGTTTACATGTGTGTCGGGGAGGTGACTCATGCACGAACATACACATAAACACACAAACGGTGTGTGTAACCGAGAGGCGCTTCTTTCTTCCCCTTAACCCCCCTCATCACTACAGCCCCCACCCGGCGCTCGGACAGTCAGTCCGACCAGGCGTGCCGGCGACCAAAAGGGCAAGAGGAACTTGCATGAGGTCTGTCTGCGATCTGCTTCGTGGAAAGGCCCACCCGAAAGGCAAGAGAACTGCTTGTGTGAGTCTGCGTTCTGCGTATGAGGAACTGCTAGGTCGGTCGGGGGTCTGCTTTGGTGAAGAGTGGTTTGGAGAGCTGTTCCTCTCCTCGGCATGGATCCAGGCATGCAGGACCTCCACAGGTTCATCCTGAGTCCAGTCACGGAGCTCTGACTGTCCTGACTCCAGCACGGGCTCGACACTTTTCTTTCCATCCCATTGATTTCGCACTGCGGAGGCCAACACCCAGCTTGGCCTTGTTGGTGAACAGGCAGGCCTGGATTTGTCTACTGGACCTTGTGAAGAAACCAGCCTGGAACACCATAGATTCTTTCGCTCTTGTGCCGTCGAACTTACGGGGGCTGCACGGCGCCGAGGCTGGTGCGTGCGCGGGGCCGACATTAAAGGAGGCCGTCGCCGCCATCACCCTTTGCCACGCTGCATGCCGAGCTTGGGCGCTCGAAATCCGTTGACATCGGCTTGTCACGACCGCATTCGTACGCCTCGAACACTTTCCCTCTCGTCCATGAGGCCCCACCAAGTACTCGGTGTCCCTTGCTCTGCACGTTGCAGTCCTAAGGTTTATTTCGCGAGGGCTTCCTTCGAAACCCGTTCTCGCTAGCTCACTAAGTTAAGAGCGGGTTATAAGATGAATGATAACGTTCGTGAATGCTTTTGCTTATGTCGTGTTTCCCGATGTGTCCCAATAAATCGGCGATGTCATTGCGAAATTGCCCGCCCTTGAATTTATTCCTATGCGCGCTATCGAATCGCTCGATTTGTATAAAAAACCAAAACGCTCTGGCAGACTTCGCTCGGTTGGCGACTTCGCTCGGTCTCTGACAAACCCAGTCTGTAAGCCGGGTTCTATAAACATCCCCAAACTGCAAGGCCAGTGTACTTTGTAATCGCGGATCTTGAGGTACGTGACAGCAGACTGTGCCGAACGTAGCCGGACGTTATAACCCTGAGACGGCGGTGGCTGTTAAGTTGACCCCAAATCTTAACATTTGGCTGTCAAGAGTAGGGTGCGAATCCCACAACCGTCGAATCCTCAACAATAATTATGTTCAGCCGACATCTGCAAGTTTTTTCAGCCACTCGGCTGTTTTGGAGTCAGTGTGATTACCGAGTACAGTCATGTATGTAATACAACCAAAAACCTGAGTAGCTTCCACATTTGTTTTGGGAATTTCAAAACACAAATTTAAAAAACAACGTTCCTTATAGATGTTTCAAGGAGATTTGCAGAAACATTAATCTTAATGAACAGCTGCCAATCATCATGTGACTGGTTGAAAAAATTTGGCTCTTAATTAGAAAACACGTCAAACGACGGTATCGGCTTGGAAATCGAGTGCTCTCAAATATATTTTGCTTTTGAAACTCACAAAGAGAAATCAACGTAAGCTTTCCAAAGCAACCGATTCATATCAATAACCAATTTGCTTAAGAAACGTTTCACGACGACAAAGGAAAACGTGATCGCTCGTACGGTGGCTGCTGAGGTTAAAGTCAAAAACCTCCCACCACCTACCATCATTATAAGAATATGGAATGAAACTTTGCACCACGGTGCCCATAACCAAACATGTAGACATGTACACACACCCGCGGAGAGTCCTTTACAGATCCACATCTACCCATATGTACCACGTAATGTGTGTGCTTGTCACGTACCTCTACCTTGAGCAACTGCCGGCTGTACTCCTGATATGGGACAACCGAAACTGAACTCTATCACTGTAGAGCGCTCGCAAATGGCTTAAGCACTCATGCAGGCCGCTCACTTAAATGGTTGAAATCAGGCGAAACGGTTGGCTGGCAAGCGATGAAAGCTAAATTTGGAAATGACACATACCCAAAAAAAAAAACACGAACATCACCGTTTGTAACATTTTCATGTTTCACTCCAGATTTTAGAGTTTTTAGTCCCCGTGATCCGCATCCTCCAAACTCAAATTTACATTTCGATTATGTGCTTTTAATCAGTCGGTGAGAGGAGATCGTGGAAAATTGGCAACATATAATGCATGAAATCGCAAAACATAAATGCATGAAATCGCTCCAAGCTCCTAATATGAAAACTATAAAAACTGCCGAACAAAATGGCGAATTAAGACAAAATGGCGAGGGAGAGCGATGTGACGAGGATTCGCCTTCAGACCCAGCGGGGGAGAGCGAGGTGTCCGAGGAAGCGCCTTAAGACCCAGCGGGGAGAGCGAGTGACGAGGATTCCACCTTCAGACCCAGAGGGGGAAGAGCGAGGTGTCCAAGGAGCGCCTTAAGACCCAGCGGGGGAGAGCGAGGTGGTTCCGAGGATTCGACTTCAACCGCAGCGGGGAGACGCGAGGTATCAGAGGATTCGCCTTAAGAACCACAGCGGGGGAAAGAGGAGGTGTCCGAGGAATTCCCTTCAAGACCCCAAGCGGGGGGAGCGAGGTGTCCGAGAATGCACCTTGACAAACGATAATAATTAATAAGCCATTAATTATCTTCAAAGGGGTGGTTTTAATTAATGACTGGTATTACAATAAATGATTCAACCTGTATCGTGACTGGAGCTACTTGAAGTAAGGTTCGAAGTTTTTCCACACACAACAGCAGTTAAAAAACAGTTTGTGCAAGTATAAAAATAGCAACAAATGGTTCAAGGCATAATAGCTGCTCAACATCGACACAAGTATGGAAAATTGGGCAACATACCGCAAGAGGATATAATAAACTTTGAAGTGTGACCAACCTTTGAAAAATGGATAAAAAGGTTTTTAAAAAAATGGAGGACGGGGTCACACGAGAGGGCAACATGGTGTTGAAATTGGGACACCAGAGTGAGTCGAGAGAAGGTTTCAGGAATAAATGACACTGGGGAGTGTGGAAAGGATGGGATGGAAAGAGAGAAAATGGAAACAGTCAAGTGTATGGATAACAATCAAATAAATTTTCAAAAAGACAAACAATAAAACAAAGATAAAAAACATCAAGAATCCAGGAACAATTTTTGGACAAAGAGAAATAATGAAAGGGATTTTTGAGTGGAATAAATGTGAACAACAATGAAGATACACACAAGGAAATGAGACGCAGGCCATTCAGCCGTCATGCCTGCGGCAGAATCAACAACCCGGATCAATTCATACACGAGCAATGTATATAAAATATGAATTCAATCTCACGAGCTAGAAAGTTAGTACAATCAAGTTCTAGAAATTGGAAATTTCAAGAGGGAAGATTGTGGGAAGTAAGCTCAACAAGCTGTTGCGAGCTCAGAGGGATCGGGCGGAAAGCGAATGTGGAAGACGTCGTATAAAAGGAGGGTGTGAAAATGGGGCAGATTGCGTGTGTGACGTCAAGCATAAAAGGGGTGGATAGGAGGGGTTGGGGGTGAGGGGGGATTTTTTCCCGACTTTCGTTTTCGAACCGCTCTAATTTTATTTATCCCTCCAGTCTTTGCGGCTCCACTCGCCGCAAAACAGGTGAGTTTTTAGAATCCGCCAGCTTAAGCTATAGGCCGCTCTTATCCAACCTCGTATCAATCCACAACAGAGTTCTCTTTCATCTCCGGTGTTTCTTCTTTTAAAACAAGTTTTTTGTCCATGTTTATTTGTGTTTAATTTCAGGCTGGTTTCTCAACACACCGCAGTCAGAAGCCAATTTGTGTTCATAGTTAGCACAGTAACCACATGTGAAGATTATAATGTTGTTTGAATCTCACAATCGCACTGATCCGAAGCCAGTATAGGATAATAATAAGGTTTATTTTATCAAGTTTTCCTCAGGTATAAATACGTGGATGCATGCACGATGTACAAATTATAATGTTTCACTGCTTTTATTTAATAAAGTACAAACTATCCGATACCGATGATCCCTCAATCTCCCACTCAAATCGGTCAGATTTAAAGCAAGAGGCACACAGTTGTCGGTTGGGAGAGGAGCCAAAGATCAGAAGGGGCGGTAATTGCAGCAGCTGCAGCGGGGGGTCCAAACGTATTCCGGGACCCAATTGAGCCCTGGAAGGAGATATAAATCAATCGCTAGAAGAGTCGCTGTTTAGTGCAGGAAATGCAGGACAGTATGGCCAGGTAAGTGAGGTTTAAACGGGCCAGGAAACAGTTACCCACCAGATTGAGGGAGCCATGTCGCTTGCTTGAGAAACTTACTTCCATAATGGCTCTGTCCAAACAGTAAAAAAATAATACACAAACTCACATAACGAAGACAAGGGTACTTTTGCCATTTTGGCATCTGAAAATTCCAAATGCTGAAGTTCTAAAAATGCAGATCTCTGAATCAGATCTTTTTGTCCTTCACTTTTTTTGTTTGTTGATACAGTCAAGGCTCGTGGAAGAGCGAATAAACTGAGACGGATCAGGACCGTAAAAAACGAATGTTCGTTGGACGTTCTGTCCATTCAGTGGTAATCGCACGGAAAATAGCTAAGAGGATGCAAGACCCGAAACGAGGTGGGTGAAGGACAGAGATCACCGACCGTCTGCAATGGTGAAGTGGATAGACCGCATCGACTCAGCTCAGCGTGGAATTCCAATGAATCCTTGAACGGCCTTGGTTTCACACGGGCATCAAGCGAGCAAGATGTGAGGCAAGGGGAGCCAGCCGCAGAAAGGGGGGAGCAGCACTCCATCCATAAAAGCCTTGTTAAGGTGAAAGGAGTCCAGGTGTGCCAAGGAAGGATTTGTACGAAAACGGAAGGATGCCCAGGTCGGCTGGCCTTTGGAGGACCAACTTTTTTGAAATTGTGGTTTGCCAAAGAAAAGATCATGGTGACAGTGAGACCAGGAATTTGAATGCCTGAACTCCTCCGGAGGATTTGTTTAAGGAAATTGGAGGGAGGGGGGGGGGGTCAGCGGTTTCGCCAGACTCTTCTTTCCGGAGAGTGTGTGAGATTTGTCACCGGGTTGAAAGCACATATCCTCAGTGTTCAAGTGCTTTTGAACAACTTGTGTTTTTTTTTTTTAACAGAATCTGAAGCAGAGGAAGAGTTTTTTGTGGCCTGCGCATCCGAAGGATGAAGGGATGTCAACGGCAGCGATGGATCCTTCAGCAAAAGCACAGAAAGAGAAGAAATTTCCCAGAGGAGTCAGAGAGATCACATGGATAAAGATCGAGAATAGGAACTGGGGCCCGAGAATCACTGCCTTGGGAACTCAAGCCTTGACAAGGAGAGAAATTATGAAAAGGAATTCCATTGAACTGCCACACTGCGCCAACTGAGCTTTGGGGGGGGGGGGTTTTTTTTTTTTTGGCCCCCTCATGGATGTCAATTAATTCGAAAATTACAAAGGCCCCTCTAACTAATATGGTGGAATAAAAAAGTTGGCAAGTTCAGTACTTCCAAGCTTCTTACGCAATCAGCTTTGCTTCAAATCAGGTCACTCTCACACCGAAAGCAGAAACTAACGTTGCAGGTTGAAATGCAGCAACAACCCCAATCCTCCACGTTGAGGCAGTACTCAGGGCGGGTGAAGTCACGGGATTATTGGTATCCATTGTTGTATTTCTACGTTCAAGACTGTAAAACGTTGGAAAGATCAATCGCGGAGTGTGCAACAGGTGTGTAGATGTTCTCGGCCGTTCACAATGACTTGTGTGGAACGGAGACACAATTTCAAAATGCAAGGATCATCGCGTGCGGAACACAGGATGGAGGGCGGTGTATATTATATTTGGATTAACTCACGAATTTGTTGCTTGCTGAGCATGCTGGAGCATCCGGCGTAAGTACTGCAGGAGTGCCTGAAACTAACCCACAAAAACTGGGTAATTTCTCGTGTAAGATGATGACATTTCAGGACATGTTCCACCCACCGTGGAGAATATCGTGCAAAGAAATTAAAGTACTTCAATCTTTAAATTCTTCCACACTTATTTCCGTTACCGATTCATCTTCATCTATTAATGGGCGATCTGACAACCTCCCTCAATTGGTTCGAAAAGTAGGTGACAGAATCCAACATCCTTCCTCCATTATCCTTGCTCTGTGACCCCAGTAAACCCGAATAATACAAGTTCCCTGACAGGAACTTCAACCCAGAGTAAGCCCATTGGAACATTTCACAGCCTGTGGCATGGTTTGCATGTTCCGTGCTGTACTTTAAAATGTGAGGCATCAAGAAAGGGTAAATATTTAACACTCTTCTGAACCATTTAAAGTTTTGGTGCCTCGGTCAGGGATCGACACCAGACCCTCCCTAGATCAGAAAGTCCTGTCGTAATGATTTAGTGACTCACTTAAAGGCAATAAGGATGGTTTTGGAAGGGAACATCATGAATGGGCAACACCGGATGAATGTGAGCATTAAAAAAAAATTTTTAACCCTACCATCCATCCTGACATAACAGTAGAATCTGGATAAAGCGTTTGTGTGAATACAAGCGCGCATGAAAAAT
>JAXMNL010000027.1:110970-121175 GCA_035128595.1 Eptatretus atami | reverse complement strand
AAAAAAAGCTCATAATATTTGATTTGTTTGTGATTTTTACCTCTTGTGGTGGTACAGTTGAATGAATATCAACATTTCTGGACATATTCTGAAAGAGAATTATAATACAAAGCCAATGATACCTAAATATTGAAAATGGATTCAGTCTCGACAAAGATATTCACTTTACGTTACCCCTCCCCTAAATTTTGCTAGCCCACAGTGACCCTCTTGGTAAGTATAATGGCCTGTAGAATTTTAATGATACCACAATTTGAAACCACATACTACCTGGAGGTGTTCTACAGAGTATATTCTACCACTCTGTCAAGTCAAACCTTTTCTGTATGGAGTGTTGAACGATTTCATTTTTTTCAGGTCCTTGCTCCTGGACTATATATTACCCCTAAAACACCAAACCAAGCTTTTGCATTCAAAAACAAATAAAATGATCTCGGCTCCTGGTCAATTGCACATAGTCTTTCTACCCTTTTCATCCCATCATTTGTCCAAGTAAAGGTAATCTTCTATCTCCTTGAAAATCGGCTAACATCACTGCATTACGTAAAAATAGCTCCGCAAAGCGGGCGTAACCCCTTAGCCCATGCATTGTAAAAGGAAGCAGTGATATCACGATGATGCAGTCAGTTAGAGCACGTTGGACGTCATATCGAAAATCAATCAGACTTCAAGATGGCTACCGTGGTGGCTTGGTGAAAAACGCAGCGCGCCCATTTTCGAAAGAACCTTCCTCTACTCAACTCCAACACACACACTGCAAAAATGCATTTAATCGGACAAGCCAAGCCGTTCTCAAAATTGACGAAAACCAATTTCAAGACGACTGCCGTGGCGGCCACATTGAAAAGCGCAGCGCGCCCATTTTCAAAACGAACCTTCCTCTACTCAACCCAACATACCCTGCAAAAATGGATTTAATCGGACAACGGCGTTCTCTCGAAATAGACGGAAACCAATTTCAAGATGGCTGCCATGGAGGCCACATTGAAAATCGCAGCACGCCCATTTTCGAAAGAACCTTCCTCTACCCAGCCCCAACACAAACTGCAAAAATGGATTTAATCGACAAGGCGTTCTCCTTGAAAATCGACGGAAACCAATTTCAAGATGGCTGCCATGGAGGCAACATTGAAAATCGCAGCACGCCCATTTCGAAAGGAACCTTCCTCTACTCAACCCCAACATACCCTGCAAAAAATGGATTTAATCGGACAAGGCGTTCTCCTCGAAATTGACGGAAACCAAAAAGTGACAGACGGACGACAATACCCCTTAGCCAATTCGGGCTGAGGGGTAAAAAGGGGCAAAAAGCTAAACCTCTTAACTCCAGCTTACTTCCAATCATCAGCACGGTCATGGAATCCATCATTACAGTTGACATGAAAGCATACTTTTCTCAAACACCACATCTCAGGTCAACATTTTGGATTCAGAACAGGTCCTTCTGTCTTGGACAAGCTGCTTCCACTACCCAAAAATGAATGGAGGGCCTTCAGTGTCAGACATGAGATGGCCCGGGCCATCTCTCTGGACCATCTAGTCTTTTATACACTCTGGCATCCTGCTTTTCTCCAAACTCTCTGCCTAAGACATCCAAAGCAACTTCACACATGGCTTACTGACTTCCTCTCCTCTCGTAGCCAATGCATGGCACTCACCAGAATCCAATCATCTCCTCTCCTGTCAAGGCTGGAGTACCCAAGCAGTATTCTGTTCAGTCATCCTATTCCTGATCTTTATCAATTATCTCTTACTTTGGAAAATCCCTTTATCTTTTTCCTGATGACTCCATCCTGTGCATGACATACATCAGACAGGCAAGCTGCAACCTCTTCCTTCAATTCAGACCTTGAAAAAAAAAATCACAAGCTGGTCAAACACTTGAATATGTATTTAAATCCTGGCAATCTCAGACTCCCACATCTCTCTCCAAATGGACACTGGCAAACCCTCCCATCTACTTTCTTAATAATTCTCTTGATGAAGTTCAGTCACTCAAATTACAAGGTCTCACTATCAGCCATGATCTTTCTTGGGCAAACCACATGGGGATTTGAAGACTTGCAGCTGTGAGAGTTGAGGTTTGGACTTGGGGTTTGTGGGGGATGATTTAAGCAGCATCTTTCGGAACACATCACTGCACATTCTTAACTTCAGATAGTATTGCACACATATGACTGTTCGTTGTATGGTATTTGAAGTTACTTTACATTACGTGGAAGTTCCGTGGATACCTGCTCGTTTGGTGTCTTGCGAGACTTGCTTATTTTAAAGTTGTTTATTACAGAAGACTGTTCATGATGAAACTTGAATTTATCATGGGTTTCACAATAAAGAAAGTTATAAAAGCAGAAGTATTCTGTCTGTGGTATTGGGAATGTGTAATGGCACATGATCATCAATTTTGGTCACATGGTGATCAAAAACAACTTTCTCCATGTACCTGAAGGTTACAACACAGAGCACACAACAAGGCTGCAGCAGAACAAGGATTTGTCTCTCAACAACAAGCAGCTGCAAATGCGAAGACCTTTGCTTGAAAATCCAAACGACAAGCAACAACCTACCAGACCAGTGCTAAAGCACAGTCTGCAGACTGCAAGCATGTCATCCGCAATGCCTGCAACCGCAACCCCATCCAACTCAAGAACTGCAACCACACCAACCAATCCTGCAACATCAAGTTTAGCATGGAAGAACACAAGAACCAACAAGAAAAAGAGCAGAGATTGCAGGACCTTCGCCAGGACTATTTTGAGTGGTGTATTTTTATAGGTTTTCGGGTAACTTGAATAAGGCTGCCAACCATGTGACCCATGATATCATGTGTGAACCTTTTGTTGCTCATGAACAGCCGGTCATACGTGTAAAGTTTCGCCTCGATTTGTTCAGCCACTTCAGAGAAGAAGACTTCAAATTTTTTGTTTTTTTAAAACAATATGGCTGCCGAATCATGTGACCGATGACATAATCAAAAAATTTTCTGTGGACCATTTTATACCAAGACGACCCTCAAAAATTTTCATACTGATCGGATGTGGCATTCTACATATGCAATTATGACGTCATAATGGGGGCACCTATGATGTCATAAAAAATCAAAATCATTCTGCATGAGCAGTACTTGCTACGTGCCAAGGTTCAATTTTTTCCTTGGTGCAGTTTCAAAGCTACAGAGTTTCAAAGTTTTACCATTTCTCCAATATGGCTGCCACGCCACGTGACCGATGACATCATAATTATCATTCAAACATTCCACATGAGTAGTCGCACCAATGTTAAACATGAAAGTTCTGTGCGGACAAAGAAACAAAAAAAACCCAAATGCAATACCCTCTCCTTTGGAGAGGGTAATGAAGAGCAGCAACTGTGTTCATTCACTCATTTATTTATTTTATCGGCAGCATTTGGCGACTGGTTCTATTTTTGCTGGAAGCATGACTGTGCCCTTGCAGGTGAGGACAAGAATTCGTAATTTGTTTAGAAGGTCAGCAATAAGTCACCTTCTCTTCATGAAGGACACTGTGGGAGCTTAACGTTCACCAACTATTGTTGGTAGATGGGATGCCTAGTTTAACTTCGATCCAAAGGACATTACACATAGAGGCCGTCTCCTTGCCTGAAAAACACACTACAGTTTTGAGCTGTTCGAAATTCGAACCCTGACTGGATGGCTCAAACACGAGTGTGTGGAACTCTCGGCCATTCTTCCAGCTGTGTTCATCACTAAAAAGCCAAATTATCTTTGGATGTTCACAGCTTTTTGCCCGTAAATAGTAGTTCATTACCTCCGCCCTCAAAGAGACAGAGGTTTTGTTTTCCCCCTATATTCGGATAGTCGATGTCGTCGAAAAAAAAAATTGAAATTTGTTCTACTCTTATTTTCAGTATTTCTGTCGATATGTTTGTCTGTCTGTCTGTCCCTCTGTTCGGTCCAGTGCTCCGTAATACAATGGCGATTTCGATGAAACTTGGTTGGTAGGTTCATACATGACCTAGTGTGTTGCAATGAGAACCGTTGCTATGGACACCACCGTTGTCAGCAACAGGACTTTGAAATTTTGAAAATCATTAAAAAAAATTATTTTTTCGAAATCAAAAATCGGGCCACGAGCGACTGTGAGCAGTACATTCAGCACCATATTGTCAAAATTTCCAGCCGGATCTATGAAACTGTCGGAGAAGATAGACTTTGATGAACCTGGTCGAAAACAATAAAAAAACGAAATTCGTATATCTCAGAGCATGAGTCAATATACAAGAGCTGTATGGTAGGTTCATGGTATGTCCTAGTTAACTCGCCATCGAAGATGGATGGGGTTACTGTTTTCATCCTGTTGTTGTTTGACAGTAATACGAAAAACTCGACGGATTTCGACGAAACTTGGTGGGGGGGGTAGGTCTGGTCCAGGGATCATGCCATTAGATTTTGGACTTGGTCCAAAATCCAATATGGCCACTATGGCGGCAATTTGAAAAAATATTTGAATTTATTTTTTTTTTTTGCATTTCTACATGTTTTAAGTGATTCAACCCCCCCCCCCCCCAAAAAAAAAATAGTTAGAGAAAAAATTTTGGCAACTTTTTTTCAACAAAATTTCAATTTCTTCTGTTTGCATTTCTACTGTTTTAAGTGATTTCCAACAAAAAAACATGCCAAAATTCTAATTGCAGCTCATTTTGGATTCAGGTGGATATACCCACATAAAATCAATTTCTGTTCTCAAGGAATCTAGTTATGACGAATGAATTGAGTATGTAAAGTAAAAGGGAAAGTTGCAAACTATAACTCTGTGAGCACTGTTGACGTCAAATTGAATGAATAGGATATCGGTCACTTGAGTGACCTAGCAGTATTGGCGGCGGAGGTTTTGCACTCTACCGGTGCTCCCCTCTATTATGTGTGAGAAAGAACCGTTGCTATGGACCCCTCCGTTGCCGACAACGGCCGAAAAACCTTATAATGTGGGGGTATTTTAACGAAAAAACAATCTGCAGCATTAACCCTTGAAGCTAGAATCATGAATTTTCTTGTGCTTAATGTTCAGATCCATTCCCCATCGCCATCAGGTTCTATTGGGTAGTCGACTACCCATGTCCCGCTACCGGCTTGTTTGTGTGTGTTGTGTTGTGCAGCATATCTCAAAAGTTGTGGGTGGATTTCGATGAAATTGGGTGGCAGGTTGGGTGTGTGACAAGAAAGAATTGGTCAGATTTTGGTGACAAACCAGATTGGGTAAATATTTTTTAAAGTGATTCTTGATCATTGAGAGCTGGGCCAAAAAAATAAATATATATATAATATACATATATATATATATAGGGGCTGCCAAGGTAGTATACAGAAGGATTATACCAGTATAATATGTGGCTAGGATTCATTTAATATCGAATTCATTAAATTTTACTGATACCTACTTTGTCAGCCCCCTGTATACATATACATATATATATATATATATATATAATGAGAGAACGATATCTCAAAAAGTTAGAACGGATTTGGACGAAACTTGGACGAGTTGTGAGGTAACAATAAAAGCAAATTATATTTGGTTCAGGTCGAATCACGATCCGCCTATGAGGGATACAAAACATAAAACTAATCAGCTTTGGGTAGGTTTCCGCTCAACCGAGTGCCCTTCCAATTTAATGTTGTAATCTGTTCATGAGGCAAGACCTTATTCACAGTATTCCCTGCACATCATAAGACACACTAAAATGGGGCTTGTAATTTAATATGGGATCTCAGAAACAACTTTCTCTTCATTGAAGAAAAATTCTTCAAAACAATTGCATCACCAAGGTATGTGATATGCAATATACTGTTGAAGTCATCGGGCATCCGCATCAAATCCCATGTTGGTCAGCCCTTGTGGACTGACCAACAGACAGCAAGGTATCGGAACCAATTTGTCTCGTTACCGCGTGTGGGGGAAGCCCAGATGACAGGAACATGCTAATGCAGTGCCTCACGACGACACGAGTGAGGAGGAGGGATACCAATGCACATGGCGTCGGCCGATGGCAAACTCGCTGTGCGTGTTCTCATTGGTTTTTTTTCTTATGTTTTCGGTGTGTGTAATATGAATCACAACAGGGAGGAACGTTCCCGATTCAAAATAACCGGTGATTAGTGTTTGTTTGCGCGTGAATTTGATCTGTGATTCTGGTCGAGGTTCTTGCATTTCAAACATTCAACGAGAGCGGAAGTCCAATTGCCAACCATCCTCCTGCTCATGTTGGCTCCTCTGCAAAACAAATAGACATGTTATGTTGACATCAGGAGGACTTCATAATGCTGTGCATACTTAATCACTGAAGCCTGCTTGATGGACATGTGGTGACGTGCCTTTGAGTGTGCTCGTTCTGAAGTGTGTTTAAAAACTAGGACAAAAGAAACTCCCTCACCGTTAAACGTAATAGCATGCTTTAAATTTGATGAAAAATAATTTCTGTGATGTCTCCACCTGTTTCCGAACAACAATGGATTCCTTGGTGGTTGAGACGCCGAGGCCTCATAATGGCATGGAATGCAAAATTAAGAAAGTGTTCGTACATTGTGGTTGTGGTTGATCAACCCAGGAAACAATATCCACTTCACTCACTGGTTGTGGTGGTGTGGAATATGTCACGATTAGATATTCACATTCTGTATCACTCCTGAAATAAACGAAGAATGTCCTGCATGGAAAAGGGCAACTCGAGCTGGTACGTGTCACAAGACTAGTTCTGGAACTACCCTGTATCTGCATCACACATTGGCTCTCTGGAAGGACTCCACAGATTGATCAATAATATTCACATGAGTTTCTTCATCATGACCAGATTTCCAATATTATCAAATGTAAAGAAGAATTAACGAGTCACGACACTGGCTCCCCACGAGATCAATGACCAAAGAGACTATCAATACTTATTGAAACTTCAGCCCTAATTAGATGCCTGCACAAATATTTTAGACCAATGTACATGTCTGCCGGAATGAGTTTTCCTCGTATCTGATGCAGATGTTGATTGGGCTGAACTCGGTGCTGTTTTGTGTGAGGTGACTGGAACAGTTGGAGCTGATGTAGCTGAAGTATGGTCTGCTTTAACGGGAGGATGAGTTGGATATCTGTCTCGGTCACCTCGAGTCTGTCAAAAGTTAATTGATGAAGCAATGAAAAGTTTGTGTCACATTGCATAACCCAAACTGCATGAGCACAAACTTGAAAACGCCAAAAGGAGTGGTAATGGCTTTCTTGTGTATATCAGCCGACTCTACCGGAATGTGATATGCTCTGACTGTCAAGTTTGGAGAAACCTTGCTTTCCCTGAAGTCAAGAAGTAAAATCCTGCAGGTGTGGTTCAGGGAAACAGTCTGGTACTGTGTTCCCGTTCAGGGTGCGAGAGTCAACAGAGGGCCTCCAATCGCCAGATGTCTTCAAGACCACATACAAGGGTGATGACGAGATGCTGCTTGAAGGTCAAATTATACCCAACTCAGACATATGGTTAAACTCCGCTTCAGCAATTGTGTAATGATCCAGAGCTTGTCGCCGTGGCCGAGCCGCGACTGGAGTGCTACAGTTGTGAATGTGGTGAGTAGTGGAGTGTGTGACTGCCACTTCACTTTCGGTGGGCCAAGTTATCTCTGATACTGTCGAAGGATGTCATCAAAACTGGCCACGTGGTCAGACGTGACAATCGTTGGACTGACAGAAGAAGGTATGTGTGAGTCGATACCCTTGACACAAAGAATAGCCGTGGAGTCGAGCTTTTGGTTTTTCACATCCAGTAACAAACCAAAATGCTTCAGGAAATCAGCTCCGATGATGGGGATGGTTAAATCAGCAGAGAGAAAAACAAGAATGACCACACAGTGGTCACAACCTGGAACAAATCCGTCAATGGCCGATTTTGAAATGTGCATTTAAAGCACTCTCAAAATTGAACAGCACGATTGGGAAACACATGCTACCTCGCATTCATGTGAGCCTCTGCCACTGTTATATCAAAATGAGCTGAATCATCACATGGCCACGGATTGGGCAATCGTAATAGGGGGCCATTCAAAAACTATGCAACTATTTTATTCAGTAACTGGCAAATACAAGTCGTCGCTTCACAGATGGGTCAATAAAGTTGGGAGGGGAAGAGAAGAGAGAAGAAGGTGTAGGGGAGGTAGAGAGGATAAAGGAAGGGCAGTTATGGGGTAGTGGGGAGCGACACTCACCAAACGTTTGCTATTCATTGTGGGAGGAGAGATGTGGTGTGTGAGAGAGAGAGAAGGAGAGAGAGAGAGAGAGGAGAGAGAGAAGAAGAGAGAAGAGAGAGAGAGAGAGAGAAGAGAGAGGAGAGAGAGAGAGAGAGAGAGAGAGAGAGAGAGAAGAGAAGAGAAGAGAGAGAGGAGAGAGAGAGAGAAGAGAGAGAGAGGAGAGAGAGAGAGAGAGAGAGAGAGAGAGAGAGTAAAGAGGTGTGGGAAGGAGTGCTGCATTTATGAGGAGGGGGAGTGAGAGAAAAGGGGGGGAGAGGAGGGGAAAAAAAGGTGAGGGGTGGAGGTGGGGTTTGACAAAGAGAATGGTGTGATGCTTAATGACTGAACACGAAAAAAAAAAAAAAGTTCAGAACAGCTGTACACACACGACACAACAGAGTTTGTAAAGTAATCCCATTGGCCACATTCAAAAACTTTGATATTCAAGTTCCAGAAATTTGTGGGATAATGAACCAAAAGCAATCACTGAAAACATTAAAGTAAAACGCACGTCACACTCATGATCCCATCAGGGCGTGAACATCGAAAACAAACATACAAAAGCATTGCGACAAGAAATATCATATTTAGGTGCAAAAAAAAAAAAAGAGAAGAAGGCATTGCTAATTAATGTGTTACGATGCACCAACGATGCAAAATCAAGAAAAATGACCAAATACAAAGACCTGAAGCATGAAGTGAAAAGATCGTGGAATTCTGGAGAATGCCAAAGTTGTACCAGTGATGACGAAGAACCACCAGATATATTTAAAACCATGGGAATATCACGACAAATTAACTACAGTTGGACGCCATCCTGGGCTCAGTAACAATCCTGAAAGAGCCCTCGGCACAACACTTTGAAAACAGAAAAATATCACAGTTTGGTCCATGAATCGTGACTCCTTACCGAAATGAAGGTGGATGCTTTGAACCCACCCTTGGAGGACTCCACTCCACATTATGAAACCCCACACGAACACGCACACGCACGCACACACACGTTATGGTAATGCAGTTTATATATGTGCAATGTGCATACGCATGAAATACATAAAAATGAGACACAAAGACTTACCTTTAAACAGAATTCTTTGGGAAAATTAGCAAAATTCAATTGAAAAATATATCAAAGCCCAGAACACAAAATGTCAATCTCTGCTCTCTGCCTTCACAACCAGATCACAGCAAACACATGCTCGGATGGACCTTATTGTTTTTATATATGTATCGGTGTCGAAGTGAGGGATGGATGATATTAGATCGCACAAAAGGTTAAACAAAGCGATATCCTGTAAAAATAAAATTGCACCTCCTGAGACACCAACCGCATGGCACCGCAGGGCCCCAAGACGTCTATTTAATCGATGTTCCCTTGAGAGCAAGGACACTTCACCAAAACGAACAACTAAGCAGCTTGGAGAGTGCTCGCCAAGTGGCTTAAGCACTCAAGCAAGCACTCCAACAAAACAGTTAAGAAATGGCTAGTTTGGCACGAGATTTGAAACACCTTAAACATACACTACCCAGAGACGCCTGAAATGTCAAGCCATGAATGCTGATGTCTCCTGGTGTTTATAGCATTGCAACATACCCAGCAATTCGTAGCTATGATGAACAGGCATTCCATAATACGAGTGATGAAAGTGAAAACAACAACTTTATCATTAAGAAATCGTTACAGCCTGTTCCAAGTCAAGGTAAGGTTGAGCAGGCCAAAAAAACATGGCGGCTTCAGAGCCCAGCAAGGTTACCCTGGAAACGCCTTAAGACCCCAGACATCGAGGTGGCCGAGGATCGCCTGATGAAGGATATAATTAAATAAGGCCATTAATGATCTCCAAAAGGGTTTTTTTTTATTAACCCAAACACCCAATTTTCAGTAATGCACTTCCTTGGAGTTTTTAGTATGCATGCAACGTTTCAGGCTGCCAAGTCTTATAGTTTTGGAGTTATGGAGGAGACA
>JAXMNL010000027.1:49357-60165 GCA_035128595.1 Eptatretus atami | reverse complement strand
AAATGACAACTATTATTATAAATCTTGTGGGTAAATCTGCTTCTGGAAAAAACTTTCATAAATGAAGGTTTTTGTATAGTACACATGAGAATATTTTAAACTTACTTAAAAAACACCCCGTGATACGCATTGTATCAACAACAACTAGAGCAATAAGACCTCGAGAGTCTGCCCGTTCACCCACCTCGTCCCTTTCGCTGGCTGACAGTATCGAGAGTGGCCGATGACACTAAGAACGAGTGTTACTTTTTCCACAAGAAGCTCGAACCAACTGCTCCGTGAACGTTCTTCTTTTCCTCACGTTTGTGTTCCTTCCCCACCGAGCCTTCTCAGTCTCAGTTCTGCTCAGCTGAGCTCTGTCCCATTCATTTCTCCTTTCTGCTTCTTCAGCCGTCTGCCTCAGGGAGCGCATTCTTCCGTCCCTGTAATGTAGTGAAGTGCCTAGAAATCAGAAACGACCTTCAGTCGTTGTTGGTTATCTCAACGGCGAAGTAGAAAAATAAAGAACGCACTTCTCGAGTGCGGCCGATGGCTTACAAGCTGAGCCTTGCTTATGTTACAGTCCTTGCTCATGAAGTTTGTCACGAGTCCTGTCTTCATTTCTCGCATTCTTCTTTCAACAGCTTTCTTTCCCTCTCCATTTGATCCGCAGCGAATGGGGCGGGAGCTATGATCACTCCGGAAATTGCCAAACCATTCTGAGGAAGTTTCAAACAAGACCCTCCCCGCCCCTCAGCGCCCAAACCAAAAGAGAGAGCCCCATGCCCCTCCTTCACACCTGTACCTCGCCATGAGAAATGGCCATTGCCGAGACCATTAACATGCAAAGGAGGAAGAAGAGTGAAGGTGAGCAGTGAAGTCGTGATTGTGTAGTTTTACCAGAAGGGAGCCTTAGTGTCGGCTTCGCGTTGGTGGCTTAGCCATCCTAAGGTCCTGGTTTGAGCCGTTAGGCCACGATTAACACCAGGGGGTGACTCAGCCTGTCATCTCAGTCGCAAAATACACCAGTATACTGGTAATAGGCACGTGCATCAGCGGCACATAGCTTACGCCGTGACCAAGGACGCAACACACAGCCAAAAAGCAGCACATGGAAACCAGAGGTGTTGCTGCAGGACCTGAGCTCCCTGTCGAATATGGTGGAACAATTTTGCAAAGCAGGGGGCGAGACCGCGAAGAGACAGTCAAGACAGAAGAACCACCGACCTGCCAGCGTAGTGAGAGAGTGAGAAGGCCCCAAAGACTCAGCCTCATCGCGAGAATACATGACCGAAATTGCTTGTTTCCATAGCGTGCAAGCCGAGAAAGTGAGCGCGAGCACCAGCCAGGGGGAGAGCAGTACTCCATCAGCTGTTGGATGAAAGCTTTGGACTGTCGTCAGGAGTCAGGGGGCGAGGAAGACTTTTGCACGACGAGATTTCCCAGTCGGCACTGGCTTCGAGCAAGGTTGGAAATGGTGGCTATCCCAGGAAAGATCACTGCACATAGACCCAGAAGCTGAATGAAAGACTTCTTCCAGAGGATTGTGAGAACAGTGGATGGAGTGGGTTTCTAAATGTCCTCATTGAGAACAGTCGAGAGTGTGAGAGTTGTCAGGATTGAAAACATTCCACGTGTTGGACAGTTGTAATTTACCCAGATCTGCAGCGCGCGGAGAAGCTGACTGCTGCCGGTCTGAGGGATGACATGTTCGGCAGAGGGTCGAGTCATCAGCAAAGAGATAAATGGAATTTTCCAGAGAGTGGGAAAGATCATTATGTAACCAGAAAGACAGCGGCCCAGAACGCTGCCCTTGAGAACTCCAGCCTGGACAGAATGACGGGGACGAACAGAACTCCATGAGGGCCACACTGCCACTCACAAACCTCGCAGCTCCCACAATTTGTGATCGACACAAAAGCCATGCATTCATGTTCATTAAAATTTGTGAACTAAATAAGAAATATCTAAGTTATGTTTCATCACGTGCTAATTAATATACTTAAATCTTCCTGGATAGCAATTTCGTAGGTTGTTACATAATTTTAATGAAATATAACAAATCAATATCAACTGAAGCAGATGTGGTTTTCAGCAAAGCAATCTGTAACAGAATACATGTTAATCACTTTACAGGCAATTCTCCTCAAGATGCAGCATTTACATTTCAAATAATCATTTTATGAGTGCAGCAACACTGTCTTTATTCCAATTCACACCTATGGCTGCAGCCACCAATTACAAATGCTTGAAAGACAATCTTCGACATGCTGGGATCTTCGACACTACCTATACAAACGTACGAATGAAAGAAATGATCCTCAGGTCCACGACCATGTCCGATGTATGCTCTCCCCTTGGGTAAGTTTTCCAAAACCATTACAATAATATGCCCCATGTAGTGCTAGACAAGCAAGCCAAGGACAATCTTTTGAACTGTCATATTCACAATCGCCAATTCCTCCCTCTAAGTGTTCTCCCTCACTGTAACCGTACCAAAACACATTAAGGATTTGAGCCCGATGGGTGCATCACATCTGCTGAAAGAGGCTCTGCGATTGAGGACAGCGGTCATTTGTATAACACGCCCAAATCCTCGGTGCATTCTCTCAAGCAGGGCTTTTGCCACACAGGATTATTATTTACCGATTTATTTCATCTAACACGACTCACCAAGCGCCACATAATAACCTGTTCGTTATAAAGGCTTGTGACTGTAGAAATAAAAACATCCACCATTTTTTTTAGCTCAACCAGATGGATGTACCGAATATATTTTCATTAGGAAGAAGAAGATAATTGAGTTGGTTCTCATGTCACGGACAGTGCAATCTATGGGGCTTTCCTCATATCCGCAGATTGTGAGCTTGGACAGGAGCTGTCGATGCCAGACGTTGTTGGGTTGTTCTCGATCTCTGGGTTCTGATGGAAGTCTGGATGGCATATAAGAGGAGGGAAAGTGTTAACATATTTTACTGTTTTGATGATGGAATCAAGATATATGTAATAATCAATGATGGACATGCCAATTGCTTTTAGACATGCGGAGAGGGAGGACAAGTTTGAGTTGGAGGGTGGGAGAGCAAATATGAGCTACAGAGTCAGGAGTTGAAGCTTTCGGGTAAGGGCTGAAGCCTATGTCGGGAGAGGAGTTTGAAGGCTTACGTGGGAGGCGGATGAGGCCTAGTAGGGTGATATACTGATCTGCTCACTTTTCCCCATGTAAATGAATGGGGGATTTTCACGATTCACTTTTTTTTCCCATTCCAAATTACCACCCCTTTCTATCCAAGGTATTTATTTGTCTTCCCTTTAACCTAGGACCCTCTTTTTCAAATAACAATGCATCATGTTTAGCTCACTCATTGAAACCTATATAAGATTTTTTCTTCTCATCTTCCTTTTAATAGTTTAATTTTCTTTGCACACAATATCCCCATTCTTAAAATATTTAAAAACAAAACATCTTGATCTTTATATTTTCAGATACCCTTTTGTGCCGATTACGAAATGATTAAACTTCTCTTAAATGATCTCATTCTACCACCTCCTGAGCCACATATCATTTTGAATCTATAGTAATTGTTTTTCCTTGTTCAATTTGATAACCATGCGAAAGTTTTCAGTCCATTGAAGGACTATTTATTTTGCTCTTTACATTCTCTAACCTTATAGTTTTTAAATTTGATTCGCATATTTGTTTTAAATTATACCTTGTTTTCGTTATTTTTTCAATAAACTATTTATTATTTTTTCACAATTCATCTATGTTTTCCATTATACTTTATACAAGGACTGAGATTTCTCCACTCTCTTAGCTATTGAATTAATACTGTTTAACCATATATATATTGTGATAAACCGGCGGTAGCCCTTAAAAAACCCTAACCATCTTCCCATATGTAAACACAATCTATCTATACACTCTTTCATACAAATATCCACTATGCGAACACAATCTATTCCATTATCTAAAATAAATTCTCTTATCATCAAAGGCCCTAATCACTTTTATTTACTCTCTTCACAATATATGTAGTATTTATAACTTCTTATTGTATCATTTTCTTATTTCTTCCTTTCTTATTCATCAAACAATTTATACAAATTTCTAAAAGTTATATGATTTCTTTCATTACATATTTCTTTATTCCCTTTTACCTCTTAATCAATCTATCCTGATCACCATACTTATAGAGCATATGCCTTTTTGCTCTCAACTCAATAAACTCACTCATTACTTTATCACCCATCATCCTTAAACTCTTACAATAACCTTTTCATCTTTTGGAAAAATAAACTCGCTCTTCTTACAAAATACTTGTATCATAACTCCCAATATTTTTCTTTCATATCCTTTATAAACATCATCAGTTTATATCTAGGACTAAACTCTCATGTCCATATACAACAATGAAACTTTTCACCCATACTCATTTCTTTAACGCCATTATTACAAATAACTCAGAATCAATATCTATATAAATCAAGACTGCTTTCAATATAAATTGGTTATATCCATTACAATACTTTCACTTTTTCCATATGAATCGCAAAAGTTTCTTCGAAAAAACCTCTTCTCTCTTAAAAACTTGTTTTATTTATCAATCTCGAAAGCTTCTTTCCAAGATGTTGCAAATCTAATGTTTTGCCTGTCTTTCGAACATTCCTCATGCTTATCCAAAGCAGCATTATTCATCAATTTATAAAATCCCCCTTCAAATTTTACTTTTGTATTATGTCTCATGTCTGTATTGAATTGTAACTATACTATTATTCATCAAGACTTGTTTAAATTTTAAACTCTCATGAATTTAGCTACTCTCAATCCTTCTCTTCAAAAAAACTGTTTTAAGCTCTCTGATGCAAAACTATCCCTCCTTTATCATAGCAAGTTATTAATAACTTTTTCTGTTGATTTGCTTTAATATTTAAAACTCTTATGATAATCACTTAACCATTCTTTCTTTGGGTTCTTTCTCACATGCAAAAGGAAGGTCTTATGCTTATTATAGATCAACTCGGTACCTCAAATCAACTTCAAATAATTAACCTTCTTCTCCTCATTCAATTCCTCTGAGAAGAAATACACAATAATTCATCAAAGCCTTTCATAATCCTTTTTTTTTTTCTTTTTTTTGTCTTTTTTATTTTCTTCACCCACTCTAATTTAGCCATAGTTTAGAGATTGAGACATTGCCCATCCATTACTATTAGCATCAAAATACATCAAATAATTACTTCTTTTCACTATCATTAATTAGGAAGATATTTATTATTTGCTTTAGCATATCTTTTTGAACATACTTGTGATATTCCACACTCTCTTAGGATTCTCAATCATCCAAAAGCATATCCTACATCACTGATTAAAATCGAACAAACTTATCTTGGATTTTTCATTCCTTCACATTGCACTCCAGCTAAAACCAGGGCTGTGAAATAAGTAGCAGGATTCTAATTCCACTAACAATTTATTATGACAGAGTGATCTAAAACCTTCCAAACACATCAGCTAACAATAAAACATCTCTCTGTTTTTAAGATACAAATCATGACTATCTCCAATGTTCTTATAATCTTAAATATTTTCCAAATTTCTTCGGTGCATTGTTATATTCCTTATCACTTATCCTCTTCTCATAATTATTATAGAAACTTTCTTTTTGAAGGACAGTGTGTTATCTTTAAATCTCTAAATGAATTACCATATAAATCAATAAGGATAAATTCCTTCCTGTAAAATTTCTCTTCACTTTGAATTTATCCTTGTTTGATTTCATCTCTAGTTAAAATTTCCTCTTTAATTCAGAATTTCATTTATCAGATTTCCTCTTTAAGTTAGAAATTTCATTCATTGTCTTTTGAATATTTCTTTACAATTAGGATTTCATCTTCAGAAGAATTTCTTCATTAATTTCCTCATTAATTAGATTTCCTCTTTCTTTGAATTCTCTCTTTAATCTGAATTTCCTCTTAAGTTAGAAATTCCTCTTTGGAAAGAATGAATAATATTTGGAAAAAAAGAGCCTGTGGAGCTTCAGATTTGAATGCATAGGTGCTTAGTGGTGTTCCATTAACTTGTAAAATCAGAAACCTAATACGAGTTATAGGTTTTGTGATTATCAATTGTATGAAATGAAATATACTTTGCGACTGCGTGTTCGTTATGGCAGAATATTCCCTGCTGGTATTGAAATTCATTTATAAATATGTGTATCCATAGTTGGCGCGTTGTGAGAAAAGAACTGAATAAAGAAGGTAATTCTATAATTAATATACAAACAGGAATGGCGGGGACCTCTATATTTACCAGTAGTGACCAATGAATCCACTTTGACTCCTCATTTCCTCCTCACAATATGAGCAGATATATGTCTTCTAAATTCTAAATATTTCTCTTTGTTAATTTCATCGGTTCATTTTTCTTTCATTAATTAGTTATCTTATACATCTATTTCTAACGTTTACAAACTCTTGTGAAGCTTTTTCCACGATTAATGTTCAAGTTTATTATACTTTTCTCAACAGATATTTGACATATTAATAACAAGAAAACCACAGGAATATGTTTGATACTTTATCTTTTATATGCATTCTTATTGCGATAGGAGAAGCAGTACTTTATCTTTTAGGGATTACACTCAAAATCAGCGCATTATCATCACAAAGGTTGCATGATAGATCTATTATATCTCAAATATTCTTTTTACCAGTTTAGGCATGTAATACAGCTGATCTTAATGCATTACTACAATATTTTGAATGTTTTCTTAATCGTTCTTTTGTAATGAAATGAATTACGACTCGGCTTCACAAGTACTATTTTGTTTGCTGTCTGAATACCTGAGAAGAGATTATCTGATACAATTATTGATGTATGATGTAATTGAATTTGTTCCAACACTAAAATATAAAAGATCAATGTGGTGTTTCTTCATTTAATAGTTGTTTAAAGTTGATTAATATTTGAATTGTTTGTTCCGTTAATCCGTTATTACATATAGAAAGATTATTCTTTTCTCAAATTTAATATCTGTAGTGCATTGGAATTTAAAAATCTTTAATGTCCAAGGTATTCTCATATTTCATATATTGTTTTACTCTTTTCTGAGTACATTTTGTGAGATGAAGGAGCAAGAACAGGACCAGAGAAAACATTTATTATCATGTTCTTAATATTAACAACTGCTTCTGTAGTTTTATTTACTTTTCGGTAATTCAATATAAGAAGAAGCTTTCAGACGTTTTGGAATTTTAAATGTGTACTATCTAAAAAGATATTTTATGTTAAACTCCACTATCCCTCCACTGATATCAATCCTCCTCTTGTCTTAGATAGTTCTTTAAACCCCACTATTCAAAAATCTCTGAATGATGTTATAAATAAATCTGTTCTATATAAGGAGTTGTTCTCTCTGCCTTTTTCATTTCATTTTCACTACCCACTATAAAACTTTAAAGTTTCATTTCTTTTAAAAAATGTCTTTTTAATAACTTTTTCAACAATCAGTGTTTCACTATTTCAATTGATTCAGTTATTGATGAGGACCGGGTTCTCAATTAAATATCCTTATTTTATATGTCCTTTAAATGCCCCATCCAGTGTTTTCAATATATAGTCTCCCTTTACTTTAAACTCATTTTTCTTTGTTTCTCTTGATTCAAGATGTCCCTGTCATATAACACTACTCTTCAAAACATCTTATGAGCAGATATCACAAGTTTTCTTTCCAAACTACAGAGGAATATTTGATGAAATAGATTAAACTGTGTGGTTTGGTTTCGGACGAGTGTTTCTATATGTTTATATTTCGTGTATTAACAAACATCGCAGTACGTTGTATTCACCATGATCTATATAATAAACTTTGCTAAAACTAAAATTTTCTGATGAAAAATTTCGTTTTTTTACAGAGTTGAATCTGTGCCTGTAAAACCATTTTATCCTCCAACTTTTTTCACTTAATAAATAACAATGTTTCAAGCACAAAAAGAACAAGTTTCAATCAACTCTCTTACATTGTAAAATCTAGAAATATGTCAAGAGATGTAAATTGAACAAGATAAATAAAAACTATTCGGATAAAACATTAATGGTGGAATGAGAGTTCTTTTCATTTCTTCAGTGGAAGGCTTTTAGTATACCTGGTTAGAACTCTATTAAAGTAGCTCTAACAAAAGATTTCTCCTTCCTTTGGCAAATATTCAAACTAAAAAAGCAACTGAACAAGAAAATATACAAAAACAAAAACTTATGTGATGAGCTTTAGAAGAAAAGAGATAAGACCATCCTTAATATGCAAGGAGAAATATGTATTTTTTCAAACAACCCTAACATGTAATCCTGATGAAATAAAGGATGTTATATATCAGGTGAAATGCATTTCGTTCAATATTGTAGTTAATGATCATTTTAAATTACCTTTAATATAAAAATATTATGTAGTGAATCTGGATAATGAAAAAAGTATATAGATACGATGTAATATTATTAAATATTTTAGTCATATGCAACTGAAAAGTATAGATGAATTTTAGTTAAGTAAAGTTTTACTTTGATACATAATGAAATAGTTACTCGATTTTGAGCCTCTTGAATTCCCTGATTCTCATATGACAAGTTTGAGAACTTGTTCCTGCGTGTGAAAACGGGGATTTAACAACACAGGTCAAAGCCTATAAACAATGTATATTCTGTGATTATCTTCTAATTATGATAATAAAAAATATTAAAGGAAAATAATTCTTTTAGATTTACACCAAAAATGAATACTTTCACAAGATTGATTAGAGAAATGAATGTAAGTATGGGGTGATAACACACCCTTTCCTTAAAGGGAAGAATTGAACTATTAGGAAAATGTTCAAAGATTTTTTATACTATTTTCAGGATGTGATTTTCAGGGAAAATATCAACACAAATATGCCATAAATATAATAATGGATTATCTTGAAATAAAACCTGAACTTAGGATAAATATAGAGTTTCTAAAAAGCCAATAACAAATAAATAACTGTTTCCAACTCATATAAATGAATAGATTTAATTACCTTTGGGAAAATAAGAAAAATTTAACAACCATAAAAAATATCCCAAATTCATTAAGACTGCCTTATAGTTGGTTCAGCGAATGCTGGAAACCTGACTTACTAATTCTAAAGATGCTCACTCACTCCTAACTTTTTAGATTATGATAATTTAATAATTTACAAAGTCTGAGTTTTTAACCCAGAAATCAACTACTCTCACAGGGTTTTAATGCATGACTTTCAAAAAGAAATATTAATGGTTATTTCAACTTCAAAAACCTAAATGATTATAACATTGAGATATATAAAACTATTTGTTATACACAGAGATGCTAAAAAAATCAAAACAATAACTTGTATTCTTAGTGATAATACGTGATTGATTACATACCGTCTCCCAAGATTGGTAAATCCAAAAAGACCTCTTACTTGATGATGTGTTAATGAGAGAACACCAACGATGGTAATGACGCTACTACACAAGAGGGAGACATTCTTCTTGTAATTGTATTTATCTTAGTCAATCGTCTTTTCACTTCCTCGTCGTTCCATTCAGAGACAATGCTAAGACTTTTATTTATTCAAGTTAAATTCAATAGATATAACAAAATTTTTGGAGATGATAATGTCTACATTATGTAGTAAAAAGAATTTGAATTAACATGAGCACCACGACTGAAAAATAAATATTGTTGTGAAACACAGATGAGATATTAAGGATAATTTTTTTGTTTTATAAATTACACTAATATAAATGACAACATTATTATAAATCTTTGGGCTAAATCTGCTTCTAAACAAACTGATCTAATCTAGGTTCTTGTGTAGTACAATAAGATATTGTAAATTTACTTAAAAAACACCCGTGATACGCCTTGTATCAACAACAACAGAGCAATTAAACGGAAAGTAAAAGTGCAAGATTATCACTATATTCAGTGAGGAAATATTGCGTTAGGAATGAGTCACAATATTTGACGGAGGTTTCTCTCTTGTACAACAAAATATTCACATTGTAAGAGAGAGTTAGCGAAATAAATCTGGTGTCTTGGAATTAGAAACTAACAGAATGGAAAAGAAACAAATTATTAACATCTGAGCGAGTGAGGATTTTATCATTTGTTGATGTTGATAAAGAATCAACGCAAACGTATGAAAGCAGAGATGCAAGTATTCTAGGAAGAAAGAAATTACAACTCGTATTAATGTAATAAGGAATTTCATGAATTATTTTAAAGAAAAGGATTTATATGAACACATCTACTTGGATGATGAGAAAAGAAAAATTTCCCTGTTGATCTATACAATTCATTAATGATATTTTCCCAATAAATAATGCATGCGAAAGACAAATCCAAGAAATTAGGGAACATTCAGATTGGTTCAAAAGTTGCAAAACAACAGGAAGACATAAAGCAAGAACGCAGCAAAACTACGGTGAAGAGCATTTGAACGAACAAGAGAGATTTTTTAAACCACTTTTAAAAATTCCAAGAAAAATTATATATGTTTCACCATTTCCCACAATAAAAAATACGAAAGCTCAAATCGTTAAAGATTCCCTCAAATGACGGAGAAGAATTACAGCTATAGGAATTAGAATATGATGATGAGATTATTTTCAACAACTGCGAAGAGAGATGAATCACCTGATTATATTGTGATTGCTCTTCAAACAATGAATATTCAGCGGATCAAAAACCAAAGCAGACTCATTCCCAACAGAACACCAGGCATACTATTTCATCTTGTGCAAGAAAGGTATTGATATTAATATGAATTTAAGGTTCTTGAGT
>JAXMNL010000026.1:478786-492195 GCA_035128595.1 Eptatretus atami | reverse complement strand
GTATTGTGGTAAGTACCCAAAAATCCTTTTATATTGGTCAATATTTTCATCTGAGCTTATTTTAGAGAGTAAAAATTGAGAGTTATTTTGAAAAAAGTGCAAGGGTGCAATTATCGATGAGTGCCAATACGACTAGTGATCTGAAGAGCTAGAAATAAAATCATCACTTCTCCATTACTGGCGGAACATGTTCTACTCATTCATAGGCTGATGTCCACTGTAGTCTATGAAAACGTATCGACCATCGGTAATTTTTGTTGGAGAACTGATTTGTCTAACACGCGCATCCGGAGATGAGTATGGTGTTCTGTCCCTATTTGGGCGTTCTACCCAGACCCTCACTAGACATGGCCATTAACATATTAACATTCACCATTGTTACCAACGTGCCTTTGAATTGATACGTTATAAAACAAACTCAAATTTCACTTAAACTTTGATCTTTCCTATGCTGCCAAAAAGAATGGAACCATGATAATCTGGTTGAGGCAGAATTCCTTATCCTTAGACGAGCGACAATATACTTGCGCCAAGATCGGTCAATATCGATCTAGCGTGACCTGATAGATGTAATAGGACTTCCACCAACTAAGTTAGGAGAACGACCAAAGTACGGAAAACCCCGATGTGCTCCAACAGAACCCCCAGCTTTATGAAGGACTCAATAATGAGTCAGGCTCCAGATTATAACCATACCCTCTGAATATAAATAAAATTTTTGTAAAAACATAAATTCTCATATCTGAATCCCCGATCTTCCAAAAGGTTCCTCGGAATTATTTCCTCCTCCTCAACAGATACGAAGCGATTGGCAGCCAGGGCTTGTGCAATGGCAGATGAACAGATACATGGCCTCTGGTCCCGTATACTCGGATAACTATTTCTCAAGCATCTATCCGGCGAATCCCAGCACAACTGTTTTGGTAGAATAGTGTGCTATTGTATCTCATTTGGCCCTAAAATTGTACTAGATCGGCCGGGAGCTCTCTACCAGCACCGCCGCTCACGCCGCATCAATTGATTTTCTCGACATTGCGCATTACGGGAGTCTATCCCAGGTTTTCGGGAGTCATCCGAGCCCTAAGCATCACATATTCAAGAAGTATACGTGTTGTCCCTGGTGCCTTGCCCAATTCCCATCGGGGTGAGATATACGAGCCGCTAATGGGATCGGGTTTGATCCAAGACCCAGCGATGCCGATCAAGCATCCGCCGCGAGCAATCTCGTAGCCTGAATATCTCGAGTTATATATAATATACAACCGAACGCCAGATTTGTGTTCTGGTTTGTGAGGTGGTAGCACATCCTTGTCTCAGCCTGACATGACGCTAGCACAGAGCGGCAAATTGCTAAGTAGGAGTTAAAGATTACTCGCCGGAGATTTCAGGTGGGGAAGCACTCAACGGGAAGACCACGAAACACCACCCAGAATATTGTGCACAGATAACCATAACAAGATGTTTGGAATTTGTTACTTCAAACTTCTATCATCCTAAATCCGATCCCTGCCCTTACTTTTGGTAGCTACGGAATTCCGGCGTTTTTGCACAGGGGGCAGCTAAATACTAACAATAGCCTGGGAGCTGTGACAGATCAATAGTGCCAGTAGCCACACAGCTTCCCCGGGGTCACGATTGGTGTGCTTTGTCGTGTTAATATGGCAACGAAAACCAATGCTGGTGCATGTTGCAGAGGCATATGCTGTGCTCTGTGAACAGGACGACATTGTCCTCAGCGATAACCATTCTCTATAGCAACCGCTATACATGAAATTTCGTGTCATCGTAGCATCGACCGACAAGACCGGAGAGATGTACAATGGAACGGTAGAGCGCATACCCATCCTGCGTAACTGCTACTTCTCTAGCAACCCGCCCACCAGGGAACTGCAATTCTCGTTGGTCGAGATCCTAGTGGGTCGAATTGGACAGGCCACAGAGCAGAGATTAAGAAATTACGTTGGTTTCGTGTTCGCGCTCTTCAGCTGGAAGTCAGCAGGTATGGCGAAATCCGCTCAGATATTCAGGCCTCGACACAATCCTCGTGTGTTGGGTGGCTAACGTTGCTACGTCCGGCCTGATCAGAGGTACGGGATGAAATAGAGAACGTGGTCCCAGGCCAACTTGCGCACATAGGAACGCGCAAAAGGAGTTGGTACTCTATCAAAAGCCCCAAACACGCTGTGGCCATAGGACCACACACAGGATGAACCTGGGGTAAGACGAACCTGCACGCTGGATCCCAATGCAAGGAGGACCCGTGTGCTCAGTCGATTCAAGCCCGTGGTAAACTTAAGAGCGCTGGAACCATGTGCCATCTTGGAAACCGTGTATGCGAGACCGGCAAAAACGTGAGTATATTCTGTCACCACCTTTCGTGGGCGCCTTGTTCGATATGGCCACACGCCTCAACAAGACGCAAAGAATGGCATCAAGCATACCGATAGTAAGTGAGGACGTGAAATGGTCCAATCACTGATTCGGAGGGATATCTGAGCCAGCAGCTGCTCGACCCACCAGCGCTTATCCTGCATTTTGCGGTGACCCTGAGCCCCCGACAAATAGAGGTTCTACTGCAAGAGCTGGCCTACGATGGCCATGTATGACCCATCCGACCACTTGAGCCCTGTCCCCGTTTGAACAGCCCGCGACCTAATGTTTTGGAAAACTGATAGGTCCGAGCGCGGCGCCTTGTGCTTGGTGTTCGTGAGGTTGTCACACAGCAGCATGGCCGAGAACCTCATCGTCTTCGGTTAACAGATCGGTGTGTCCAGCAAATGTGTGCATACTCAATCGTCTCCGTCAATGGTACCATCGTGACCAAACGCCCTCATATATTGAGAGTCAAAGTAGTGCACTCGATGTTGTCTCGACTTCGATGCCCAATTCTTTATTTCAGTGTTAATATTCCAGAACCTTTTTGATTCAGAACTTAAGATGTCCTTTTAAATCATAAAATAAAAAGAAATGGCATTGACAAAATTATTGACACCCTCGATTTAATATTTGGTAGCACAGCCTTTTGACAAAATAACGGCAGTCAGGCGCTTCCTATAGCCATGAATGAGCTTCCTACACCTCTCTACTGGCAGGTTGGCCCACTCTTGTGCAAACTGGCAAACTGCTTCAGTCTCCAGCATTGTGGACGGACGCTGGTGCGGTCGCCCTAATAATATGTTAGTTTTTCACTTTTCCTCCAACTATGCCTGTCCCTTTTCGAGGATATTTTGGCTATCTGCGACTTCTTGCTGGTTCCCATTCACGATTCGGACGACGTGTGTCTTGACCAGTTTCACGACTTGAAGAGGTCGCTTTTCTTGAGAGTTGTTGGACTTTATTTGATGTCCGCTCAACCTATTGGACTTTCGATCGTTTGTTTCGCCTCAGCTTGCTCGACAACTTTGGATTTTAATATAAGTGCGCTCCAAAATACGCTTTAGGATTCTCTGATTTCATTTATTATGCTGATAGGTAGTAATCTCAGATGACTGATTTTATAGGGCTACCGCTTTGATAACTCACAAGTGCGACAGTGCCACCTTACGGCAAAGCTTCCAAATAACCGGTTTCTCTACTTGACCTTTCTCTCTTTGTTTTGTACTAGGAGATCGAGTTTCTTTTTTTCGAACTTCAATCTTTCGTACTCATATACTTAATAGTTAACATCTTACATAATCTACCATCGATTCTTGAAGATGGAGTCTACAGTCTATTCCGCTAGGACTTGTGCCTACTCCACAAAGGAGTTGGTATCCACTCCTGGGATGAATCTATGGCAAAGCTCGCTAGTTCAGAACGCTACTTAGTTCTCTTCTCTAATAGCAACGTGGTGAGAGCGTTCTACCTATGTCTATTGCGCATGAGTCTCAAACTTTCCCCTATCTATTGATATTTATGGAGTTAATGGAAATTACTGATCCCGCTCTGGTCGGTTGCCCTCAGAAACTTAGGTCTGTGATTGCTCGAACAGATCCAGCTGGTGATACTACATGTGTGCACTGTTTGCGATAGTAGATCATCTTACTTCTCCTCATTTTCTCACACTGATCCTTCGTGTGTGCCTATGTGCTTATCAAATTCAATATTTTTCTCTCTTACTTCTAATTATCACACAAAACTCCTTAGTGCGAAGGATAAGGCTCCTCATTATCAGATGCAGTATATCATGGGGCCTCTCTCGTTTTTAAAGTGACGGCTTTGATAATCGCATTCGTCGCTAGAGACGAGGATAACGTTGAGAGTCCCTGCGCCTTCATGCAACTACCATCAGTTCTCATAAGTCCATCACATTTAGTGGCATCTTTATCTCCATCTGGTGGAATTAGCAACTGAAATTAGCTGTCCATTGTTTTGGGGCACTCTCCTGTATTCTCATGATAATATTTCTCTTGTAGCCTTGCGTATGATCCGATGCGACATTTGGACGATGAATTTCCGAATTCTGCTACCAGTACTACCACATCACTTAGTGGACACGAAAAACAGCAGAATGACGCTTATGCTCTTCTTCTTACTCATATACGCGACATGTCTGGAATACCCACTCGATATTGTGTAGTCATATGCAATTGCACCTTGCAACCTTGTCACCGAGGTGAGATCGTTTCATGAAAGTAAAGGAGCAATCACAGCTCTAGTGATACAGCGACTCATTATGTTCGATAAGCATATCTTTCTTAAAAAGGGCCAGATAGGGTATACGATTTATCCTGTCTAGAGGATGAGATGAAGACGTATAGAATAGCGTGCAGTGCATACACTTATTATGCCAGATTTTAAGCTTGTGTTAAGTTGCCTTTGTGTCCCCCACAATAGGACTGGTAGATGAGCTAAATTCAAAGTCTGAATGTTTTCACGTAAGCAGACGATTATTAGTTGTGTGAGGTGTATAGCTCTTAAAGTCAACTCCAACAAGGATGTGGTGATGAGGGTGCTCTTGTTGTTTAACTTTATCTTAGTGTGTAGAGTAATAAGATTCCCAGTCGATTGCCCTCTTGATTTGTCCCGATGTTGTTGTCTAATTCCAATGCCAGGCAAGTTTAAAAAAGGCTTCAGAAACACATTGTCCTGAAATCCAGGCTAACAACACAGATAGAATCTCACCGCTCTCTCTCCCAGGTCTTTTTTTGTGGGTGGGCAAGGCCAAGCGGCCCAGAGTGGAGGAGAATAAGAGCGCATAGGAAAGAGAGGGGGAAGGTCCTACTGGATTAGAGAAGAAGATTGTAGGGTTTTCATCTCAAGATTGTGCTTCTCTGAATTGGTCGCCGTCTAGCAGTGTGCATACGGGCACGTTAGACTTGTGGAAGGTGCGCTTTATTTCTGATAGCTTCGCTTCGTTTGGTGTGAGTCGGCGGTAGTTGCTACACACTGTAGGTCTTGGTTTGAGAAACACAAGAGCAGTAGCACCTTTGGAAGATGTGAAGGCTTGGCAATTTTAGTTGTTGTCGTCTGAAGTACATAGGTTGGCTGCGAAATAGTCTAACGTATGTTTAGCGACTGCCCTGCTCACATCGAGAGAAATTCAGAACTAGACGGCGCACCACTCGTTGTTAACGCGGAGTGCAGTTGTAGTGAGAAGCTTGCCCCCCATCTCAGAAGGTTTCCAGCTAAATCGACCAGCTTCTATCTTTTAGCATGTTTAGTGGGTCCAGAGCTACTAAAGTCGCAGGCGCCTGACATAAATTTGTGGGTGTTTCTTTCTATTGTTGCACCTTTGTCGTGTATTTGCTCGATGTGTGACAAGGCCTTCTGACACAAGATAGGTGATTATTCTACATTTTATATAGACTATTCCTATTACCGTGTGTTGAATTTGATTGTCCTGTTGTAAGTGGATATTTGTGTATGTCAAGTTAAATGTTCATTGTGAAGAATTGATTCGTCCATTTGTAATTGCGTTTGGGTAACCCCCTTGTGCTTCTGCCATGCCCTGTGCGTTACTCCTCCGGGCTCCATTTCCGCGCGGTGCCCTCCTTCCGGAATTCCTCTCATCAGAGCCACAATTGTTAGATGCTCCTGAGTTCAGCCCCGCTGGTTCCTCGATCACGTAAATCTGGCTCCTCTTAATTAAGGAACCCCGGCCTGTCCCGGTGTGGTGCTGGTGTTAAATCGCCAGTCACCACAATCTTGGGTCGCCGCTTGAAGGTGTTTAACATAGGCCAGACACCCCTCGACAATTATTGTCATACTGCGCCGGATGTTGTAGGTTTTTCTGTATGAGAATTAAGCAAAGTGTGTAGGAATTTTTTTCAGCTGTTTTTGTTGTCTCCACTGCAACCTCAGAGAAATGCAATGTTTGCAAAGATTTTTAAGTGCCTTCTCAACCAACTTTTATGGAAAAATGGTGATTATTTGGAAAAAGTGCAAGTGCCAATATTTTGCCACAACAGTATGGCAGCCCAATCGTGTAGTGCCAAGCGATCAATAAATTTTTCAGAAATTCCAGTCCGGGCTTTAATGTTACACCAATCAGGAATGTTTTTGCCATTAGTCTTGGATATGATATTTCTAAATAACGGCTGCCACTATAAATTTTTCATTTCAATTAAGTTCATCAGTGAATCAACGTATGAAAATATGTTTTGAAGTAACATAGTAACACCACCTCACTCTTTCAACATCTATTTAATCAGAAGAATGAATACCTCAAAATTCCTGGAATTGAAAAATGTAACAAGAAAACTAGATGTCACAGTTTCATTAGAAAAACAATCTGAAATGTGGTTTAGAAATAATAGTGTATCATTATGTTGTCAATCAAAAATTTTCTTCTGATCTGAATCCTTCATTTCCAGCAAAATCATCAATTATCGAAATTGGTTCAAATCGCAAATTTTCTAACGGTTCAAACACCTTGAGTATAACCTATGATCAATATCATAATTAAACGTTTGATTTAAAGTCATCGAATCAAGGTTATTAAATGGCGTAAAGTGTTTGAAAGCAAGATTACAGGACCAAATAACGAGGAAGATGTACCTGGTATAGTGCACACACCTGCCACGTGATGCCTGAGCCATAAAAACCATATCGGGCCCAATATATTTTTGAAATATCTTATGCTATAACACTGTTACAAAGGGAAATTTAGGCACGCCTGAAAAATAGGTGTTCTAACCTAATTTTGGGTGCCTTGATTTAGAATACGAAAATCCCATTTTCCTCATCACCTCTAGTTTTTGAGATTGTACATTGTTACATGTTATAACAATTAGCCCGGAAGACCAAGAATATCTAAATATTTCAGTAATACACTGCTAAATAGGTGTTAGACTAATTTAGGATGCTGAACTCAAATACACTTTGCAAGCCTGATCGTATTGCGTCATCAAAAAACTCCGTATAGCCAGAAACATGGCATGTGCGGCTGGAACGCCAGAGGTACTGTGTGAGAGAGGGTTAGGCTGCCTTACAATTATCCGTAGGATGAATACTTTTTTAAAGCAGCTGGTTATAATTTTTTTAATTATAGAAAGAATCATTCATGGAATGCTGGGGTATTTATTCCCATGGCCACTCAGTTCATTTGAAGGATCATATGACAATAGGAGCTCCTTGAAGCTGTCAAGTACCAGCGCACCAGTGGAGCTCGTGTGGGACCTCAAGGTATTGGGCTCCTTATGGGTATGCAGGCTGACTTCACGAGAATCCTGCTTTCCTGTCTCTGGGACAGTCGGCTGTGTCCAAGCAACTCACGCCGAAGGAGCGGGGGGTGGGGGGGTGGTGGGGGTACTAGGTAGCTGCTTTTCCGTGCCCGGGAACAGGTCCAGAACTTACCTCTGGGGACGTATGAACATAGCTTCTTACCCCACTCTTCAATTATCAAGCTTGGCCGCATGAATTGAATTTCGTCGTCTGCATTTAAGGCAGTCTGCATGGCTTTTGTAACACACGGCCCTAGACTTACCAAAAGCTTTGTTGAGAAGTTTGTGCAGCTTATTCAGGATATGGTGGGCGAATGTCTCTACAAATTCACTTTTCACTCCCACCTCAAACTTCTTCCCCCCAACCCTCGGACATAGTGACGAACATGCGAATTCCACCAAAAGATATTTACTAAGATGAGAAACTACAGCAAGTGGAACCCTGCATGATGGGGATTCTCTGGATCCTCTCGCGACATCCAAACGCAAAGTACACCAGATCCTCCAAAAAAATACTCACTTTTCTTGACCGTGTCTGTGAGTATTTATTGATGTGTGCCTAATATAGGGCTTCCGTGCCAACTACCTAATTCAAAAAACCTCCCCAGTCACCCCCTTTCAGATTTTCGGAAAAAATTCTTAAAAGTATTAATCTTAGGCTTCTACTCCCACCATCCCACAAGATTAGCTTTAATCTCGAATAGTTTAAATCGTTATCTATCTTGGTAGAACCGTGAAATTGGCCAAAAATCCAAATGTGAAACGCATTTTTTTCACTAGGGGCTTTAATATAATGGGACTCTCTAGAAACTTAAAGATGCGAACATTTTACTAAGATTGCCTCAAATTTTTCAATTATGATCATATAGCTTGGGATGATATTTCTCACTCTTAGGAAGCAAAAATTGCTTTTGGGCAATAACGAGCT
Organism: Eptatretus atami; assembly: GCA_035128595.1. NCBI lineage: Eukaryota > Metazoa > Chordata > Myxini > Myxiniformes > Myxinidae > Eptatretus > Eptatretus atami. The sequence goes on along the minus strand of JAXMNL010000026.1, from coordinate 483,624 downwards.
AAAATAAGGTGAAACTATAGTAGCCTCCCTGAAATATGAACAACTTAGAATTTTTTCCTCATAACAGTATATATAGTGTCATTATACCATAGATACATTTTTGTTGAGATAATAAATACAGTTAGTGTGAATTATAAGTTTTACCAGAAGCCCTTGCTCGGCCGAAAATGACGCAATTTTGTCCCCTGGTTTGACCCAGTGGCTAGGGGTTTAGGATATTCATTTTTTCCCAAAGATTGCCTCATATAAGATGTGTCTTAGTGACTGGAAATTTGTACTAACCCAAGAGTGGCTTCATATTAAACAATAAATTTTATGGGACTTGCACTCCGATTTTTTTTATCACTCTCACGTTTTTCATGTTGATAGTAAGATTTAAAAATCTGAAACTGCACTCTAGCAATAGTGATGTATGCAGATATTTATAAACTGGCATATGAAATTTAAGGATCTGTTACAGAATTGCCTCGACAAAATGCATAGTTTACTATCTGTAGAAGTTAAAAATGTCTACTGTGTACCAAAAAGGTCTGAATGATAGCAGGGTCAGCATTTAAACATTGAGGGTAGTAACAACTTAAGAAACTCTTGCTCATAATTAAAATTATAATAGTACATTTTTTTCCTGTCAAAATAAATTCTGGTATTGATATCCAACATATGTCTGGTTTTAATTAAAAAAACCTATTTGTCTCTGTACTGTTCTCTTATTGATAAATTTCTATAGTCATTGTTATGAACATACACGCACTAGATTGGACCGGTAAGCTCTATGATCACAGACACTAGGAGAGCACAGTCAACCTGTCTGCGATGCTGTTTGTCTGTTTGCCGAAGAACAAAGGGAGGAGGGAACAAAGAAATGAGCAGAAAAATAGGGGCCAGGCGCACAAAGTAACAAGAGGAATGGCACTGTTGGAACCAAAAGTGTTGACCATGGAGAAGAGCACAAGACCTATAATACAAGGAAGATTAGGCCTGCTGATGCTATAATACGTGATATTAAATCAAAGAAAAGATGAAAAAGCTACATATAAAAGATCGACTAAGTTCAATAAAAATACTAATATGTATCTGATCTATCTAGAATTTAATTTACAACTTATATTTCCTGAAAGAAAAAGCACTAATATCAAAATTGTTCTATTATGATTTTGCAATCACTTATGAGAGATAAAGTGCAAATTAGCATGTCTTGAGAGGAATAAATAACATACCGTAAATTCATACTAATGCATTTTGAATAACGAGAGATGCTTATATGTTTGAGACACTCTATTGTCTATTGCACCTGCAGGCCAGCCTCGTTTGTTACCAAGTGGGCCAAATTGCCAGTATTCATAGTATTTCCTATAAAAACTGGGGGTCGGAGTATGTGCCTTTCTCGGACTTCTGATGCCACAATCTTGAAATTTTGTTATTCCAGTTATAAAATTTCTGCCTTACCTACGCAGTGTTAATCATCTTTTACTTGTACATGGTCCATTGAAGGTTATAAACTTCTGGTAATATGAAAAAGTGGAAGATAAAATTCTTATATGTTTAATAAACGTGTCGGTAGAATAAAAAAAATTCTATTGTCATAGCATATGAAGTCCTTGTGGGTTAGATAAACTATATGGTGCGGTTCATGTTCTAGCAACCATCTTCTCTGATTTACCAAAGCGCAAATTGTTTTAGAAAAGAAAATGAATTGCTCGAAACCTCCCTAGGCTAGCTAAATTGGTTCATAAATCCAAGGTGGACTATAAGGTAAACTTACGTGTCCATTTTAATCACCATCCGTAGGGCAAGGAGTTATGTTGAAAACTTTAATAAATGTACTCAGCGCTAACGTTACATCTTAATATCCACAACCAAAAATATGAAATACTGGCTTGGGATAATGAACCCTATCAATCCACTAGTATTATTGAGTTAAGTGCAAGTTGTTTCTATTATTTTCAGGGGATGGCACCTTATAGTTTTCACCTTTATTATTAGCTCGTTTTTGGCCAAAATCCATTAATATTTTACAATTCTAATTATTGGTTGAGACATAGCATTCTCTAGAAGCTATCTGCAATTTGAACAGATATTAAGAATTATTGTTGTGACCATATATATTACAAATATCTCGCAATAGTTAATATCATAAAGAGTACCACTAAGAAAATATAAATACCCATTTGAGTTAGTTGGGAGAAAATACATGCGATATGTTTAAAATCCTTTGTGTGGTTGCTTATTTAGCGCCAAGAATTTCAAGAGTGCGCAGAGAATAGCATATTTTCTTGTAAGTACTTCATGATGGGGATAAACCCTAATCTATTGCAATGGTGGCAGCAGGGTAGAAGACCATATAGATGTACATTTATAGAAGCTCATGTTTCCGCTCATTCATTAGGTCTGAGGAGGGCCCACTCCCTCGCATCCCATGTATTGGCAAGTCGAGCACGCGGCTTAAGGTTTCATGGACCCTATATGGCTTATATCCAAGGTAATAGTAAATTATCTGGTCAGTGTTTCTGGTCTTTCGATGTTTTTGTTCGTCGTAATATTGCCATTTAATATATTGAACAATCAAACAAGACACTTCTCAGCTCCCATTCCATATATATAAATATTATTTATATTGGGCTTCAGGTTAATAAAAGAGAGACTTGCGGGATAGTCCGTTACACAGAGCCATAATAGAAAAGCGAGGCTCTTCATACGAGGACTCCAAAACATCCTCGTTTAGTAAGATGTTGAATTTGCAGGGCTTAGTGCTAAGTATGCAGTATATCCGCGTATTCACATGCGTGGCCTCCGGTAATTTTTATTTTTTTTGGTGAAAGCAGATAATCGTTATTTCCCCTCATAATCCACTCAATCGCCGCTCGAATACATTCACTATATGCTATTTGAAATTATGTTGGATATCGATTCTCACGCAAATCAAGATAGATATAGTGTTCGCTCATTAGATTCTCACAACAAACCGGATACATGGCTCGACCAATGCTCATTCCTCCTCCCTGACATTTCCACTCCTTTTTGGATATTCGATGGAGATCGTCCTGTCCAACCATTTATTGCTCAGATAATAATAAATGATCCCAAGATAAATTGATATCACACATTATGGTTAACCTATCAGATTGATGTAGATCACTTTAAATCAATCTAAATTCACTATTCGGTATTCCATGATCCTCACTTAAAATGAATTGATTCTACTCCTGTGGTCTCAGCAGACCCAACGTGATCCATCCATTTTTGTCCCGCGCCTGGTGCCACCACTGGAGGATATTCCTGTTGATTGTGGGTATATCGGGCTTGTGTATATTCATTCTTTGGCCTTCTTCTTCTCCTATTGGTGCTACGATTCCATCTTTATTAATTAAATAACTTAGTAGGTGCTGAATCGGATTCTGGGGATCTTCACCGAATCTAAATCAGTCGTCCGTTTAGAACACCAACCCAACTAGCCACCCTACAATTACTTATTCTCGGGATCTCCTGGCCTCAGACTTTTTGACCATAATCCCATGGCACACAAACACAGAGAGGTGACACTAATCCTACTTTCACCTTCTCCCTCCTCTGGATGATGGCAGAGTGCTAAACATATCAATGCACTCAACATTTAACATTGCCAAATCACCAGATAACAAAAATGGAAACTCCCACCCAGCATGTCATAACATTTTAGAACAAAGTGATATCGATCGACTATGTGCAAAGTTAGATAAAGTACACAATTAATAATAAAAATAAAGAGAAAATCTTCAGAAGTGGACAATTAGTATTAAAATCTGGCAATTAGATTCAAGAACAAAGAGCTTCAACCTCAGCACACTACTTTAATTGCACAGGTCAATATGGAACAATATTCTGATGCAGCACCCACTGGAAGACAAAGAAAATGTATCCTGGAAGCCAGGAAGGAGAAGAAACTCTATGGCTTCAAAAAGTTCTTGACGACTACGGTTTTGTGGAATATCTTATTTCCAAATCCATGATGGCGTAGACATGTCAGGCATTTTGCTCTCATTGGGTAGGTGGAGTGGTTTTGTATCTTTGGTTCTCGGCCTCATCTTTGCTAATATCAGTTGTCGGTTACCCCTAACAGACTAGACTGGCTATGTTCATGTCGAGGAGAGTGGCCATGATTTCTTATCGGTGTGTGACTGGTCGGGTACGTTCCATGCTTCAAGGTTTCCGCTCGGTAACGCATACTGGCTTTAGCCTTAAGTTCTGGGTTCTTATCGCCACATAATTTATTCCTTATTGTGATAGTGGGGCTATTCCCGTTGGAGTTGGATCGCTGTCCTGATGCGAGGCTCACGAGTGGACGAGACGTCTGTGCATGGAGCGGCCCAGGAATTCAGAGTGACGAAGTCAACATTGGGATACTCGTATTACTCTCTTCGAACACTATTCACCTGGTCGATTTTGGTATCTTTTGAAGTCTGATTGATCTTGGTTCATGCCACCGGCAGCTTGTTGCTTTAATGGCGCAGATATTCCGAAACAGACCATGAGCATTTTACCCACGCAGCATGACAAAGTCTTCCTCGGACGTAAAGCAAGTGTTAGCACTTAAGTGACTCAACACTGCTTGCTCTGCATTGCTCGGTGGGTAGGCTATAGTGTTCAACACATTCTGGGTCCTGTTGGCTGGCTTCTTCAAAGTGATTTTCCGCGGGTCACTTCGACCATCGGGCTGCGATTGTGCGCTAATTATCTCGATTTGCACGATGGCCTGTGGGCAAGTCTACAATTTTGAGTTACGGCGCACGATCCTGTACGCTGTTAGAACAGAGCTTCTGAGTTCTGTTAGGCACCAATATCTGTGGAGAGGGGGAGTGTGC
>JAXMNL010000026.1:445408-470580 GCA_035128595.1 Eptatretus atami | reverse complement strand
CTTGCCTCTGAGGGCTCTAAAATGGACCAATTTTTCCCCCTGGTTTGACCATGTGGCTCGGGGTTTAGGATCTTCATTTTTTTCCTAAAGATTGCCTCATATAAGATGTGTCTACTGACCGAATAATTTTATCTAACGCCCAGTGGCTCATTTTAAATAAATTTTTATTCACATGCACGTTTTTTTTATAATTATTCACTAACCTATTCACATGCTTGCCTCAGAATTTTTTTTTTTTTGAAAACCAGTATAATCTTTTTGGCCTGATCCCTTCAATGGTGAAGAATACTTTGAAAATTAAATAATTCTTATTTTTCGCGGGGGCAAATTTTTTTTCAGATCTTCACCAAATCAAATAAATCGTCATGGTCACCACACCGAACTGTCGACCAAGTTTTCATCCGAATCCGTTCCACAACTTTTTGAATCGTGTATATATATATATATATACACACAATACACACTGTGGGTTTAACCTATCAATGATGAAGAATCACTTTAAAAATTAAAAATTCTCATATTCGGATCCTCACTAAAATTGAATTGATTCTTTCTTGTCACACACCCAAACGTGTCCACCAATTTTCGTCCCGCATCCGTCCACCACTGAGATAATATTATATTGGAGGATATCGGTGCTGTATATTCGTTTTTGGCCCTTTCTCTCCATGGCGAAGAATCACTTTAAAAGTCTAGTAGTCTGATTCCGGATCTGGATTCTTCACCAAAATCGAATCAGTTCGTCCTTTCACACAACCCAACCTGCGCACCAAATTTCATCCGGATCCGTGCACAACTTTTTTGACATATCCTGCACACAAACGGACAGAGAGGGTGAAACATAACCTCCTTCACCTTCGGTGGCAGAGGTAAAGATATCAATCACTTCAACATAATTAACATGCCAAATCACACAGATAACAAAAATGGAACATCCCCACCCAAGCCAGTGTCGATAACATTTTTAGAAACAAAGTTGATATCGATCGGACTATGTGCGAATGTTTAGAAAGAAAATAATTAATAAAAATAAAGAGAAAATTGCTTCAGACAAGGTGGACAATTATGTTTATAAAACCAAAGTGAGACCGAGAAATTCAACCACACACACTAATAAATATCACAATGTATAAAATATAAATATTCGGATCAGCACACACTGGGAATAAAATAAATTGTAATCCTGAGCCGAGGGAAGGAAAAAATAGGCTCAAAGATCTTTTGTAAGTCTTAATTCTATTCCAAACGAATCAGCATATTTTGTCCTGGTTGCTTGGAGTTTACCTTTGTCGCGCTTTTCTAAAATCAGTTCTGTACCTATAAGACGGATTCGAGTTAGATTGCCGTTGTTCTTTCGTTGCTTTGTTAGTAATCCTCTCAAAGTTGTAACGAACTGCTTTGAGCCTTGGTGGCAAATATGTGAATTGTGAATGGGGGGGCGAGATTTCCTGTGGTTTCATCCGAGCTTCGAACGTGTGTAGAGATTCAGCATCCACGATCATTACATGGCATCCGAAAATCTCACGATCACGGGGTGCTGGAGTCTGATGCTGGTTTACCCGGTCGTTAAGGCGAGGATTTCGCGAAACAGCCAGAGCATTTACCAAGGCAGCAGGAACAAAGTCTTCCTCGGAAATGTAAAAGCCCAGTTGCATAATGACGTCAAGCACTTCTGCTCTGCATTCTCGGGGTTTTATTTGCCGTATATATTGTTAAAACAGTAGGTCTGCTTTCTTTTCAAAGGTCTCCACGGCATTCACCCAGCTTCTTCGATTTTCTTACTTCTCCTTGTGCATGCTGGTAATGTTTCACTTTCCAGGTTGACGATCTATTAGCAAAATCTGATGGAGAATGCTGTAGATCTGCATGATGTTAGCATTGAATCCTCTGATCGTCTTGTTGACCGCTTTCATTTGGCTTGCATTTCACGGTATCCAATCTCTGCGCAATACCTGCCAAGGTGAGGAAGCATTGGAAATTGATGCGGAAAGAATGTTAAGCACTTCTTGCGTTTGGCTAGGGCTTTTGTCTGGTTTGTGGTATCAGGCATAATCCTCAGACTGGGAATTTTGCAGAAATATGACTTCGTTTCCTTTGATGAGGTGTTGTTTTTCCTATTAACTCATGTTATGTTTACAAACAAAACGTGGCTGCATATTAAGAAAATGGCCAGCCGTGAATTGTTGTTTCACAAATGTAAAAACTCAATCGGGAACATGTTGTCCATCTTGATCCAAAGACTGTCGCGTTTTCCTGGTGTCACTTCACCGTTTCCGGATCTCGTTCGGTTACCATAATCTCCATTCCAAGGCAGGGGAATCGACGTGGTGGTTACCGCTCCACCGAAGCGTGGACGGAAGGTTGTTGTTCCACCCCGGTCTGTTTATCTGTGGACATGATATCTCAAAAAGTTGTTTGCTGAAAATTCGGGACGAAATTTGGTGGGACAGGCTTGGGTGCCAATGTGGACGTTTGATTATATTTGGTTGAAGATGCGGATCTCATACTAGAATTCTTTAATGATTTTTCCAACCATTGAGAGATGGGGCCAAAAAACCAATTATTAGAGCCACGAATATCTCAAAAAGTGTTGGACGCGTAGACAAAAAACTAGGTTTGAATGAAAATTGCTTAGGTGATAGAACAAGCCGATTGAATTTGGGATCAGCGTTCCGGATCCAGATCTGCCCGATCAGTGGATTACCAAACGTGAAAGTGTTCAGCGTTGCGTGGAGGTATTGTGCCTCGACTGAGTTGCCATTCTAGTTGGGTATTGTTCCCACACTAGAAAGACAAATTCCCTCAACTGGTACATGATTCCTCTAATTTTTTTCTTTATAAAGAAAACCATGCAGGTTAAAATTAAAACACCCTCAGCTCCTCGATAACCCTTATCGAGGATGAATAAATAAATAATAAAAGGTTTTCCTCATTTGCCCATATTGATTTTTATTTATTTATAAACAAGTCAATTTCAAAAAATTCTGTCAACCTTTAGGCATTTTGAAACGTTAACAGGCAAACATGTTGCTTTGCTTTCAGGTCTGGTGCATTTTGCTTCAGCTTCTACCTTCTCGCTGCGGCAGGAGGCTTGCTCGGTGCTTGCGTCGGCTGCCAACCCCTCCGCCATCACCAGGGGCCTGTAGGAAGAACAAGCTTTGAGGCTCCTGCAGAACATGGAACAAGCGATGGAAGTCGATTTGCCACCACCGACGAACCCGCGGTATGTTCATCGACCCATCGGCCTGCCCCCTCCGCCGGCGACGCTCCATAGCTGCCAGACTCTCCCTTTCACATTCATCCCACCATGATGCCATCCCGGCGAAATGAAAATGATATTACTGTGCCTTTTCATCAACATTAAAATGCTTTTTTTTTCTTTTTGAACATTATTGATAACAAAATTAAGATTTTTTTATTTAAATTATCTAATCGGAGGACTTTTGGATGGCTACCCTTTTCTTTTGACTGGAAAAAACTGCGGTAGATGCCTTTGCCTTGGACTTCTTTGCAAAGTGCAACATTCGCAGCGCAAACCTGATCGGACGAACAACCTATTAGGCTTTCCTTGGATGAAATTGATGGGGCGCTTGATTGAGATTATGCTAACGCCATTTGAAGATATAAAAGATCTCCTTTGCTCCGGACCAAAGGTTAACGCCCAGAAACCGCCAGCTTCTCGCTGCTTCCCACGACAGTTAAGCCTGCCTCCAAACCAAACGTCCCGTTCTTCCATCCATTGTTTCTCCCTGTCCACCGAGGCAGATTCAACCGAGCCTTCACACCAAGATACCATGTTTTTGGTGTACAAAGTCGATGTGGGAATATAATTCGAATTGCGCTAATTTTTCCCATTTTCCTTCCTTCATTCCATTGATGAGTCAATTTGAAGAATGCCAACACAAAGATAATTAATAATTCAATTACGTTAGTTAGCAAAAAACTGTCAGAACAATATAGGCGTTAATTTGTTCTTGACACTCACAAAGCATCACTGGCTATTACAGTACTTGCCAGCGGTCCTGCAAATATTAATGAGCTGTTTGGGGCATATTATATGCCACTACTTTGTTGGGACGATCTTTCGGATTAATTAGAAAGTAATCGTTTTTCAACACTTGTGGAGGTATAGAACTAAATTTTAAAAACTGGTGACAGAATCATTAATTATCCGCACTGGCTCAGAAGACATTACGTACATCACACTACTCCTTCATAAACATGAACACCTGACACTTATTGTACCACAAGACACATTTTAATCCAAGAAAGAGCTTAATAATGAGCACTGTTTTTTTAAATTAACAATTGTTTACAATTTATTTTTCAGCAAAATCACACTTTTGCAATGTTTTTAAAAAAAAGTTTTTTTTTTAAATCGATGCAATTTCAAGGTCTGAAGCCTTAGATTAAAGTCGATTCCCGAGTCATATTCAAGGGCCTGTACTTCTGGGAAAAGTATTACTTGCTACGTTGAGAAATTACGGTCGTTTCCAGCATTCTGCATAAAAAGTTTTACTTGGCCCTCGCTCAGGGCTTTAATTCGAGTATCCTGGCGTTGGATGTGGTGACTGTCCAAGATGAGCACCCAATAATCAAAGTAAACTTTTATGCATGGCCTCATGTTCTGAAGATGTGAAAGTTAGTGGCTCTTCTATCTATACAACTAATACTACTACTTTTTACTCTTCTACTGTCTTCTTCTACCAGATGTGGAAATTATGCTTTTCATGGGTCAAAAGTGCAACTGTTTTGAACAAAACATGCACAGCCATCCATTTATCTCAAAAATACCACACCTGCTTCAGGTTGGGTTGAGCGTTCATTTAAAGCCGACGCAGGCTATGCAATTATGACCAAGATATAAATGAATGAACGAACAAATAGATGCATTGCATTGCTAAACACAAACAGCTGGTTTTTTAAAAATTATTAACTATTTTATTTTGCTGTTTTTTGAAAAGTAACAAGCAAGTTGCGTGTGTTGTATAGCCGTTCAGTGATAAGTCCCTCAGAAATGTGGAAGTTCCTAATTTGAGATTCCTGTTCACCTTCAATGACTTGCCAACCCAGAAGGCAAGCAGTTGCAATGTGCTGCAAAAAAACTCATTGACCCTTCCCTGGCTGTGGGACTGCTCGAGTTTGCGTTGTACGCCTGTTTGTAAAATTTACCATGTTTGTTAAATACCCTTGGGACCTTTGCTTTTACCACTCACGCCTGAATATAAGCCCCTTACCCCAGTTTTTCTACTGGTTTTTTTTGGATGGGAGGAGGGCTGATGTTATGTTTTATGCATGATTTTTCATTTTATCGAGACAGAGAGAAAACCAAAAATCTGCTTTGCTTGCACATTGCATAATGTACGTTTGTGCAATCTGCCTGTTTTTACGGGCTTGCGTGGAGTTGTTCTTACAGGAAAAATGTGAGTATGTGAAACATGTTTTTGTACGTTGGGTTGTTACTGGGGAGGGCGGGACAATCCACAGTATTCTTGAGCCTCAAACAAATTTGTCTCAATTTGATGTCTTTGGGGAACCTCCTTCTTACATCTGTTTTTAAAGTGAGGCTGCTCTTTGCCAATCTTCTACTGCTTATAAATTTGGTATTGTTTTTATTTTTAACATGTACAAACTAAATATATTGTTAAGAAAGTTGTGTATCTTTGATTTCCTAACTGGTCCTTGATTGTAATGAAATGACAGGGTGAATTCAATTACGTCCGATACGTGAAAAGTCCTTGTATGGCGACAATGGATGGGGGTATAAGGTTGTCAAAAATTTGCCCATTTTGTGCGTACGTTATTTCAATGGAATTGGCCCCAAAGGTACATTTGTTATTAAAGTAGGGATTCCCCATGAGCGGTTGGGGCATGACGAGGTTTATTATAGACCAATGTTTTGAATCTCGACCCAGCTAGTAAAATGTCATTCGGTGTTTCACAGGCACGGTGGATTCATTCAATCGTTGTGCCGTCCGGTTGGGATGGACATTAAACGGACATTCTGTCTGCCAGCGTTAGTTGTGTGCGATGTTAAAGAGCCCACGGCTGTCCTTCACTAAAGAGTAGGACGAAGCTATCGCCGCGTATCCTGAAGTAAATTAAAAATTCCTGCCCTGGACCTTTTTTGAGTTGAAAGTGGTGACCCAACAAGAATTAGAGCTCAGTCAACTGCTTTTGGCAAGCACCAACACTCTGCATTTCGGGCAAGGCACACGATTGCAGTGACTCGTCATGAAAACTGGCTGATCATCATCGATGTACTATACTCTTTACAGGAGTGTTGGCACTGCCGAAAAAACTCTTGGCGAAGGTGATTGCTGGGTTGTTGCCATTGCCTTCTTCAAGCAGTCAGGACAGGCGGTTTGTAAGTTTTTCATTGTTTCCGGAATAACGTGGACTTCTCGATAGTAAAAAAGAAACCGAAGGATTTTGAACCACCCTATCAACGACCAGGTGCTAATGAGCACACGAGGTCCACTGGCAAACCATCTTACCGATGGATGGCGCGGCACAAATGAAATAAATCCCCTGTCTGTGAAAACACCAGGATGAGAGTTTTATAGCTTGGGTCGAAAGGGGAATTTTTTTTTCATATTTTTTTTTTTTGCCCTTGTTAGACGACTTAAAGGTGATTGCACATGCCTCTCACCTATCCTGTCATACTTACCAACAACCAACACTTCTAAAAAAAAAAAAAAAGTTGATGCTAAAGGAGTCTCATAATCTCTAACTATGATGCACCTGAAATATGAATTTTACAATAGATCAGAAATAATTCCATTATAGTTGAACGACTGTCATCTCATATTCTGCAAAAAAATTGGCTGGTCATCTGTTCAAAGATGTCATTGCATGTGATGCAACATCCATTGGTTGGTGTGCACCCAACGAGATTTGGCTTAAAATTGAAGTGTCGCGCAAAAGTCCTTGCTTGGCACACCTGAACTCTTCACGATTGGGAGGCTTTCATCCACAGCTTTGTGAGTATTGCACTGCCCCTCCCTTCTGGGCTGGCCTTCCCCATTCATACCTTGCTCAGCTTGACACCACGCGAAACAATGACTTTCAAGATCTTGCGAATCTCCCATTGCTTGGGTTGTCGCTATGAGTTATCACTTCACCATCGGCGGCAGGTCCCTGGTCTCACGGGTATCTTCTGCGTCGTTGTTAGCATCCTCGTGGAGGATTCTCTAAGTCTTACTCACGTTGTTGTTATTCTTCTTCTTCTGTGGACTTTTTTGTTATCACAGCTTACAGTTTTCATCGAAACTTCCTGAACAACTTGGCATATATATGTAAAAATTACCCTGCGCAGACAGTAACCCATCTCCGATTGAAAATTCCTCAGAAAAAAAAAGTCTTATGACGTCCAAAATATCTCCGCTAATGAGAAATCGCCTAAAAAATTATCTCGGAAAAACTAGGGCAAGCTTTTTGAATTCTGTTTGTGGGAATCGAACAGGCAATTAGCAGAGATGAATTACCGCAATATGATTGCATCACTATGAACGTCATATCAATTTTTTTATTGAACGTCATACTTCCTATTTTTGACATTTTTTGTTTCACAACCAGATGTTTTCAAGCGGATCTTTCGTGAAACTTGCCTGTATATGCAGAAGTGTCACGCGCGCAGGCAGTAACCCTTCTCCGATTTGGAAATTCTTCTGAGAAAAAAGTTGACATTCATTAAATAATCGCACTAATGGAAATCGCCTATACCATTATTCTCCGAAACTAGGCAAGCTGTTTGAATTTTGTTTGCGGGAATCAAGCCGAGGCATTAGCACAGATAATTTATTCGCAAACCTGATTACATCACACAATTACGTCATTATTCCTTTTTTTGACGTATCATTGAGAGGATGAGGATCTTAGCCTCATTTTAGCTTTGTTTTTTTGGTCTTGCCCTCCTCGCCCTCTCTGGTGCTTTGTGCATCCCCCCCCCCCCCCAAGTATCTTGTAGGACTCATGCGGTCGATACTTTGTGGGTGGACGAGCTTACTTTTCAATGTATGTTATATTTGATCACCAAATTGGAAACGAACCTGTAGTTTAACAGTATTGTCTCTGAATTGTTCCTGGACTGCACATGCATGGTCGATGGTAATTTTTTTTTTCTCCCCTGTTCTGTTTGGCAGGAAAACAAACTTGAAAATCATTTCCAAAGAGGAAACTTATTGTTTTCAACGAATGTCATAAAGACACAAACAAAGGCATTTAATAACTAATGTAATAGGTAAAGAAGGTGTTGCAAAAGACGCTACATCAACGGCGGTGAACTTCCTAAATTTTTTTCCCGCAATCTTAAAAAAATCTTTTTCATTTAATTAATTATATACTTGAACGCTGTAGAACACACAATTGCCTTGTTTGGCGTTTTCAAAGCCCTTCCGTTTAGCGGTACCTTGGCCACGAAATTTTCCTGGCATTTTTAAAAAATCTTGGACCAATCAAATTTGCTTTCTCGCAGGACCCCGCCCATTTCCCATGTTCTAAAAGACTGACGGGGTGGAATAAGATTGCTCCATTGAACTCGAGTTTCTTTTCTCATCTTCAAGTTTGTCTGATACACTGAAAAGAAAAATTAATAATAATAATTAATAATAACCGCATTATCATGGGAATTATTCCACCCTAAAATCTGTCCCTCTGTTTTATGCCACCTGAAAGTATACATACAGAATTAAATTATTTCCACACGGTCTGTTTGTGAGCGTTGTTTTGAAAGAACTAGTACGTGCCCGGTCCGTTGCGTGGCCGTTACGGGCAAGAAAAAAAATAAAATAATCGTGGACGTCATAGCCACCGTGTCCTGTCATTGTTGATAATAAATGGCCATAACTGCGAAACGCTTGTCCGATAATATTCAAACCTTAAAAGGCACATCCTCAGTCCCCAGGCAATATACCTGGTAAGTTTCAATTAGATCGGACCGGTGGTTGTCGAGAAAAAACAGCGGTCACAGGACACACACACACACACACACACACACACCCACACACACACCACACACACACACCACCACACACCCACACACACACACACACACACACACACACACACACACACACACACCACACACCACACACACACACCACACACACACACAAACACCACACACACACACCCACGCTGCATTCAGAATAATGGCTGAAATTAATTTGTCCAGCCTTCAATTGAATTTCCAGGAGTCGGAACATATTTTTAGCCCACTTTGATCTTTGTGAGAGTTTAATTACAGCAAGCAACCATTTTGGAAAACGGGGTTTTCGCGGCGAATGAAAAAAAAAACCAAAAAAAAAACCCAACGCTTGTCTTAAATGGGCGTGTATAGGCAGACGGTGCCCATAGAGGTGATGAGGTAATTTGCTCTCCGTTTTTTTAATTTTTTGTGTGCGGATGTATATTACCCTAGTTAACCAAAAAACTTCAAGCTGCAAGACTAATCATCTTGGGATTAGTTCCCTTCAATTATTTTTACGTGTTGTTGTTTTTCGTCGTCTTTTCTTGAAAAGGTGTGTAAATATTTGTAAGTGGTAAATATTTAATATTCCATGATTCATAGGATTTATGAAAGAAAAACATTTATACAAAGCTTTTTTAAAAAAAATTCAAATTTTTTGGGACCCGTCCCCGGAAAGTGACCGTTTTGGCGCCAAAATCGGTAAGGTTGTTGTAATGGTATTAAATTTGATGAATCTTGTGCGTGTCACAATATTAACGGTATTACCTTGTGGAATTGAAGAGACTGTTAATTACGAGGATTAATAGATGTCTAAAGGGTCGAAGATGGATAAAAAACGACCGAATGACCAGTTACGGAGTTACAGATCCACCAACGTCGGAGATCGCCTGGTAAGCGGACGTTCGGGTGGCCAAGAGGTCGGCTCGTTCCCGGAGAGGAAAACGGTGTCGGGGTGAAGAAAGGAATCCTGTTTACGACGGATAACGGATTGCCGTGAAAAGCTTCCGTCATTTCACCAGGGTGCTCCGAGACCCCCGTGAAGTCGACGAGCCAGCTGCTGTCGGTTCGGACTTGGCAAACGCAACTTGTCCTGCTTCCGGTCTCCGTGGCAAGACCGATCGGCCTTGGGGAAAGCGCGGGGCAAGGAAGCCTCCTCGTCCTGGAAGCAGGTTGTCCAGAGAACTTTCCAGATGTCTTCCAGATGTCCTGGAAGCCTTCACAACCCTACGGAGATGAAACCTGAGAAAACTGGTGCACAGGGATGTTTGTGCGGGACGTCGTGGTCGTTTTAAGGTGGACCCTCGGTGCCGGGTTGGTGTCGCCTGCTACGCGCAAAATGTCGCGGATCGCCCTCACCTCCAACCAGTTGAGGAAACAGATGCATAATCGGGGTCTATTTTGGACACGCCAAGCTGGAGGTGACCGGGTCTCCGAGTGTTCCCGTTGAGGAGAGCCAGTGGAGCCTGCCCAGCAAGCGAAGGGGACACTCGGAGCCGAGGTCATGGACGCCGTCCGGGAAAGTTTCGTTCTCGTTACTTTGATTCCAGTTTTGAGGATGTGTTTGTCGATGGCTTTTACTACCTTGCCTGGTGTGTCTCAGGGTCGAGAAGCGGCGCGATCCACCCGGAGGTGAGTCTCAAATCGATACCAGAGCAGCTTGGGAGTGGGGACCCGGGCGCTGGAGCTGCAAGCGTGAGCGGGACTTTCCGACCCTGTGAAAAAAGCCATCTTCAAGAGTGATGCGCAGTGCCCCTTCTACAAGAAGATTCCCAGTTCTGTTTTACTACTGTGTGGACCTACCACCACCCCTCATGTCCCCCCCACGCTCCCCCCCCCCCCAAACAAATCATATACTGGTCATACTATCGGGTCTCTCTCTCTCTCTCTCTTCTCTCTCTCTCTCTCTTCTTCTCTCTCTCTCTCTCTCTCTCTCTTCTCTCTCGTAGCCCTCACTGAAGGTACTACCATCCTAGATGTGGGAGAACAATTGCTGTCTCTGTGTCGCAGGCTTGTACAAAAAGACCTGTCTGGAGAATACACAAACAATGTGGGTTGGCTCTTGATTAGCATCTCCCATCAACCCTGACGTTGATCTTGGTGGGAATGTAAACTCAAATCCCATGACAACCATCCGTTGTCGACTAATTGTCCTTGTAAATTCGTGTTGAAGGTTGTTCTCAATTGTCGACTATTCTTGTCCAGGATTGTTGATTTTCTCCACAAGCTCCACCATGGAGCTTTGATCACTCGGCTCTTCAAATCCAACGCCATAATTGTATTAATTACTACTCTTACGATGTATGATTAATCTTTGGAAACCAAACATTTCTTCACTGGCTCGATCTCATTATTAAGCCTTTTAAGGGGAATAAACATATTTAAGGATTATCTCTTTCTTTGTGATTGAGGTACGACTGTTTGTGCATGTCCACTGCATTCTTGAATGCCAACAATAGTTTCGACACATGAACCTTTTTCCATTTGGATTAGGAGATTTTGTGTGTGCTCCCTATTCTTGTTGGTTGCCCTAAGGGCATTAAATTAAAAACAAATAAAAATTGGTTTAGAAGTAAAACCGTGCCTGCTGATCGATGCTTGTTACGGATGAAGGTAAATAATCATAAGTAGGATGAGGGAGGGGTTTGTTTGTTGTGTATAGGATTTAAATCCGTTCCTTCTGTTTTGTTCTTTTTGATTCAACGTCGCCGACTTACTTTGTAAGCTTGGCCCCCACTACTGGAAGTGGGGTCGCGGCAAGTTTCAGCACATTCAGCTTTCCTATACCTTTTAACTCACTCATTTGGAGGAATAAGAAACGCAAATTGTTGTGGGTCCTTCGACATACCTGATTATAGTTATGTTTGTGTGGCAGAACACGAAGATTGGCCATAACATACGTACGGCTGTCTCAATGGCTCAAATCATCCCAGCCAGCTGCACTCATTTGCCGACCTCGTGGAGCAAAAGTCAACCCCACCTTTTGCGTAGTAATTAAAACAGCCGAGTGGATTTCAACTCGGGATCCTCGGATCCCAAGCCCACCAACCCTAACCATTAAGCCAACCCAGCATAGGAGATCATCTCCTCTCTGAATTACTAGTCTATACTTCTGTAGGTTTTTAAACGAATTGAATGTAGCATTGTAATTATTGTGCATTACATCGTTTCCTTATGCTTAATACCGTTTACTCTGCTGATTTAACCACAGTATGTCTGATCTTCTAGTTCAGATTTCTCGCATTCAACCACCACAGTACCTAGTGGTTCTCTTCATTTGAGGAGCGTCCCTGATGTAACTTTCCACTGCTTGTTTAAACTTGTGGATGGATGAAGGGTTTGTTTGAGGTTCGGATCGAAGTTCGTCTTTGTTTTGTTGTCTTTGTTGAGAAACTTTCTATTGAAGCTTTGCATCACTTGAGTGATACTGGGCCAGAGTTTTGTCACCACAATCCAGATTCCTATACACCCTTATACTCACTTCATTAGAAGAATAAGGAAATGGCAAAATGTGGAAAAATCATGAGCTCTGCCAGCCTTTCTCAGGGGTAGAACTGGATGCAGCCATCAACCCAAGCCAAGGCAGGTAAAGCTTGCTGGCTTGTTGAACGAACGTAATGCCTGAGCGAATAAACCATTTTGTGGCCCCAGTTATGAGAGTAGCTTCACCGTGTGTAACATCTGCAAGAACACCGACAAATCCCAAGATTCAGGCGTCGTTTCACGATTTCGTATCAATTCCTCAAGTCCGGGAAAGACCATCAAAAAGGAAAAATCCTCTAGACCAATTATCACTGCGTGTGCCGCTACAGTACAAACTTCTGGGAACGGGGGGGAAAAAGTCATCTTTGGACCCACCTAAACCCCAGTGATTGAACTCTTACTTATCAAGCGACAGGTTCGTTTTCTGTCAGGGAAGTCAATTGGTCACAGGACAATTGGTCAAACCTCACACAGCATATAGAGGATGGATTTCAAAAAGCTGTCAATTAACAGCTGTTTGTGATCTTTCAGCCGCGTAGTGATGAAGACCGTGGACACCGCAGGGCTCCTTTTCAGAAATTTATTCCACTTTCACGAACGACCTAAATCAACAGAACTTGAGAACCCATGTTACCTCAGGTGGCACATTGAGAACAGACGCGTCTTTGTGAACCGTTGCGGAAACCAAGTCCGCCAGATCTATTCCTTCTGATTGCCCTGACCACTTGTCATTCGTACTATGAAGATAATCACCTGCAGCCAACCAAACAAAAACTCAAGTTCTGTGCCTTTCCATCTGAAGAACAACAATGTTGACCAAAAATTGTAGATTATTGTGGAATGGAAAACCAGGCTGTAGCACGACACAAATCCTGCGTACTCGGAAACCCGAGAAATCCAAATTCATTCCCTGACGTACAAAGTCCATTTCAGTTAAACCCCGAAAGCCAAAAATCAGCAAGTTGGTGGTTCCAAATTGGGGAGCCAACCCTAACAACAATCCAATTCAACAGTTACTAGGTCCTCTGCTCTCCATGGCACAATATTGCCATGTCCAGTTTGAGAACGATCAGTCCATGTCAACAAGCTTGGACCCGTGCTGAACCGCTGTTGTTACATTACTGACTGTCTGATACCCAGCAATACTAGCCGTCTATATATGCTTTGCTGGTATTGGACCACCTGATGTTAGTGAGTCAGTAGCAGCCAGATAGAACACCTGTAGGGCTATCAGAGGAATGAGGAGATACCCTCTCCAGGCCAATTCAGTGATCCCTTTGCGGCTTAAAATCTCGTCGGACCTTCCTTTCGGTCCATTCACTAGACGGCAATCCGACCTCAATGAGGCTGACCTTTGAGATGAAAGATCTCAAGGCTGTCTTCAGACGTTGAGCCTAAATGACCCTTGAGCCGAAAAGAGAAAACTCCCACCAGGTGCGATCAACAATTAAGACGCAGCCTGAGTGGACTATGTGCCGGAGTTGGAGGTTGTTAAACGAGATATGCTGAAATAGGCACACTGAAGTGATCCAACTGTTGAATTGCAAGACTTGGACCTGGACGAGGAACGTGTTAATAAGATCCGATGATAGATGCAGGCACGTTCGTCAAAGGACCTGGCAGGAGGGTAATGGTAGAGCCTTAAGTGTTGCCCCACAGTGACGGGCTGTTGTGTTGATGACACCAAAGATGAATGAAGCTTGATGGTCAACGCTCCGATTCCTTTTTGAAAACGCATAGCTCTGGCTCTTATTTATTTATTAGTCATTCTATTATTTCGTCCACAATGAACCCTTGTCTCCTCTGCCTACCTTTGGAGTAACACAGTTCTCAGTGGATGCGTTTTCTTATGGGGATTTAATCCCAGACTGTTCGGCTACTTTCTCAGCCATTTTCACTCTGACCACTACGTGGGCCTTTCTCAGTGGTTCCCTCACCATCGTACTGGCAGCCAGGTAACAGTTAAATGTTTGTGTTGTAAGCATTTGCATTGTTGCCAAATGCAAAAACGAGTTTAAATCTTGATCCATCATGCTTGTAGTTTATTCCAACTCTATTAACTTAATACCTTTTTTTTGTCTTCTCGATATCTACAAAACCCATTCTCCACCATTAACCTTATTCTGATTTCCTTTTTTTTTTAACAGCCACAATTTTTCCCACGTCCTGTGGGTTGCCGGTGGGAAGTTTGGCCAAGTCTTTCACAAACTGACTGGCCAGGCATTGACGTTTGACTTGGGTTTCGGGCAGGAAATTTTTAACCTTGGCTATTGATTTGCCGGGCGATAACCCTCCTACCTCAGACGGGAGGTCAGTTTAACGTATTATCCTCGGGACGGCAACATTTGTGAAACACCGGATGATGTTTATAGTCTGGCCGGATGTCTAACCCAGGCGAGATAGCTTAAGGTGAATGTGTGTACTTTAAAAAGGCCATCCGCTAGCTACCTTAATTTGATTACCTCTATAACTCAAACATCTCTAATCAGGGATTTGCCGGGTACCAGCACACGATGGCTACTCCAAAGATCTTTAATGGCATAATGTAATGTAGATGAGCAAGTTGGCACCAAGATGTGTGTTGCTCTGAGAGACAATGCGCAAACCCTGTGAGCAGTTTTCAGATGAGTAACAAACCTAGATTAGACGGCCAATGGTGAGCATTTACCTGCTCTGACCCTTCCTTCCGCTCCATTTATGACGTTATTACAAAGTTTAGACTGTACTAACATGACCTGGAATTGCCCACATTTAAAAGCATTTCCTGAATTTGTGACCTGCCTTTGAATTTCAGATCACAGGGAACCTGGTGGAGTACTTCTGCACGTGCCAGCTCAGTTGTTCACCACCACTGCCTATGGATAAGCCATTTGTCAAGTGGATGGGTGTGGACCGTCACACTTATTGAAGCCAACCAGAATGAGCTTAACCGACAAGCGCTCATGTCTAGCTTCCTTGTTGATGTTCTTGGCCTTCTGCCTCTGCTTTCCAAAAAAACCCCCTCAAAATCTTGGGCTGCCTTTAGTTGATTATATCGATCCCCAGATTGGTTTCTGCCCTCTGGTTTCAGCTGCCCTGGCTCCGTAATTGCTGCTGTGAACTGCCTGATCATACGTGCCACCTTCACACAGGAGATTTCAGAAGCTTCAGCCTGCCATGGCAGCAAACATCCAGCTCTTGTGGGACGAGTTTATTCACACACTCTTCCTTGACACCACGAAAAGGCTCATGTTTTCTCCATTTCCAACATTCTTTTCTTTAAAGTTGATAACCCCACTTATTTTAAATGTTGCTGTAATTACATAATCGATTTTATTTTGACTTGCCTATCCTGATGATCAGTGTCTACTAGCATACTTTAAGTCTTTTATTGCACCAACACTTGTGAGTAGCGTGTAGCGGCTTTGACACTACATTATCGTTGCGGCAATTCTGCCTTTCACAGACAGAAAGCGAAATGCGAAGTTATATTTTAACTTAATAACATATCATCCTTGGCATCTCAATTTCGGAATGCCACTCTTAATCGCAGAAATAAACCGCACCAAATACAGTTCACTTGATAATTTGCCACTGAATTGTCTTCAGCCCAATCAACATGCCACACCAGTGTACAGCTATTGTTCTCCAGGTAGTTGCACTTTGTCCCACTAAATAGCCGTGTGAATCCAGTTAATGGCCACAAGACCTGACGAGCATTGTAGAAATCCATGCCCCGTATTGCGGAAACTCCGATGTCTTCAGAAAAGAGTTATGCAAGACTGAAGAGGGCACATGGAAACCGGTTCTGTGATGGAGGTGTTTTCAGGTGGAAGCTTGAAACGACCACTGCAAAACAGATATTATAACCGCGCTGACTAACAAAGATAACTATCAGCCACAAAGTTATTCCCCTAGATTGTTTCTTTGGCCGAGCTCGACTTGGCCACAAGAGTGGCTCAAGGAAGATGGGCGTATGCGTTTAGAGCAGGAAGTGACAACTGGATATGTTGAGTGATGAAGGGTAATCAACAAAATTAAGTGAGAGTTCTTCAGCAGAATAAGACAGTGATACAAAAAACTAGCGGGGCCCCCCACAGCTGAAGAGTTGAGACTATAGTAAGGCAGGAAGGGGTCCTTCACTTGGAGCAGTCGTTTTAATGCCATGGAATGTTCTCTCTGGAAAGGTAGTGCAGCAGAAACAGTGGATAAAGTTTGAATTGAATTGATTGGTACCTGCAAGTATTGGAGAGGAGGGGTATAGGGTAGGGGTTCACTTATAAAACGAAACCTGGGGCTCCTTACTGATTGATTCACTTTACTGCACAATGTGAGGTGTACAAAAGATGGACCTCCCACATGGAGGACTATGCCTTGTTGCGAGCGGATAGCATTGAAGTTTCACAGGCCGGTGTATAATCTCAATTGTCATGGTTTGGCAAACCTTTTCCAGAATAAATAATATAACCACACATTATTCCTTCAATTCCTCAGGAAGAACTTTCCTCCCCCATTTCAGAGGAAAGCAATTCACTATTAGACATAACATTCTTTAGACGTAGGGATCTCTGGCTGCTCCCGGAGATTGATGGTTATCTCCGTGCTGCCGCGTCTGTTCGATAGAAAACTAACCCCAGGGCTAATCAACCTCAACTATAAGAACAAAGATAAATGAAATTTGTTCAGGCAAGAAATGAGGCATTTGTTTTCCTGATGAAGGATAAATGCTTAATGTGGTTTTCAGATAGCTTGTCCACGCTTGGGTGGATATCAACCAAGCTATAAACTTCATCCCGATGTTTCGCAGCAGGGTGATTCATCAATGTGTGTGCAGTCCCCTCGGATGGACATTAAAACGGACCGGTCTGTCTCCCAGCATTTGTTGGATGGACGTTAAAGATTCCCATGGTGTCCCCTCCGCAAAGAGTAGGGGAGCTATCCCCAGCCACCATGGCCACATTACAAATTCTGCCCACTTGGTCGTGTATCTGTGTCCGGAAGTCGCGCCCCCATCTCAGATTACAACCCCATCTAAGAAACCACTTCAGGGACACTGATGTTCTGTGTAGAGCATGATGATGTCCCAACCAGCCGTCATTCAAAGGTATTGTACAGCGAATTACTTATTTAGACAATTTGAACCTTGTGCAATGTTATTGCTAATGTTACGTCTAGTTGCTGGGGCCCTCACCTTCCTCAGTCACCACTCACCATGTATTACATAAAATCATGCCTTTTCTCTGCACCCACCATGACCCACTCTTTTATTTCTCTTTTTAACCTCATTTCTGTTTCTCTCTAGGTATTGCAATCCAAATATGAGTCCCCCCACAAGAAGCAGGCTGTGCACTTTTGTTGGATCGAGATGTGCGAGGCTGCGTCTGTCAGGATTCCTAAACACTGCTGGTTATCCGGTGCTTACTCTGTCGGAAAAGAAAAATGGTTTTCTTGGGTAAGATTGTTTATTCGGTGGGCAGAGGTATAAATGTTGTTCTGTCTGTCGTGATCAAATTTATTGGAATGGGATCGATGAAACTTTGGTGGATAGGTTAGGGTGCATTGACAAGAACAAGCTGATTAGATTTTGCCTTTCCGGTCCAGATGCAAGATTCGGCTGCATCAGTGGGAGACAAAATGTAAACCATTTTCAGGTGTGCACTCTGACTGAGTGCCAATTCTACTTCATAATGTGTCCGTCATGATAGTGTACATTATGATAGTTTTCGAGTTTCTTAACAATTTCTTCATCAGAGTTTTTAACTGGTTTGCCTTTTTTTAAATTTCATTTCAATTCAGTAATCTTTTTAAGTGCAGTTATGGCAATTGATTTTGAACATTGTTTTTTCAAAAGCAAAACAGGTAAACCCTGGTGCAAGTGTGATATTGTCAGAGAAAAGGTAAGTTCTGGTGTTGCTTCATGGTTAACGTGGGCTGGTTTTGAGAATTCTTCGCGTCTTGAGTTTGAGCCCCTGTCTGCCGTTGAACACCACCCAGGTGGGTGACAGCTTACTGGAAACGGGGCACTGCATTCAGTGGTTAGCTGTTGTACCAGCAACTACGGGCTGCTTACGAAATATATAATAAGGAGGGAATGATCACAACACCAGTGCTCGGTGACTGTCTCCCGTTTGCCAATCTATTCCGTTTAAAAAAGTGAGTCACCAGGTGGTAGGCGCAGCATTGTGAAAAGCAGTCCCGTTTAACTGCAATTGAAGAGCGAAAGCGCACAGACATTTATTCATTGATTATTTATTTGTATATGTATATATATTACAGTGGAAAATCGATATAACGCTCACCGGTAGGCGTCCCAAAGCGACTAAGGGTTATAAATGATACAGCGCTATACTGATGGCAGTGAAAATATTTATTATTAACATACAAACCAGAGCCTAAACACGTGGACATGTTACGTCCGCCACTCTGGATTGATGACGAGCGGTTCAAGTTTATTTTCTTTTCTTTCTTTATTAAACAAAAATTAAACACAGGAATGAATGCATATAGGAATATAGTTTATTTTTTTATTTACAATCGAACATTACTTACAAAATAAAAAAATACAAAATGTTACATTATCAGATAAAATCGGTAAAATATTTAACGCTTCCTTAATCACAAAACGGATACGCGAATTTTATTTCTTGAAGAAATCGGTGATCTTGGTTGGTTCATGATGCTCTGAGAGTCTACGGGTGTCATCCAGAAGGATTTTAACCTGGTGTATCTTTCAAACGAAGATTGGGGCATCCTTGCCTCACCCAAGGACTCCAACAACGAAAACCATAAAGGAAAAGACTGTTCAGCTTTGAGTGTGAGAGGCTGGGGGAGATTCAACTTGGTTGCCTCTTCTTCTTTCGACTCTCTAAAGGGGTTCCCTCTTTCCTGTCCAGTTGGACAGCATTCTTCTCTGAGCGTTCTCAAGCCAGGTCTCTTTCTTTCTGATCAACCCAAGGCCTGGAGAAGCATCAGAGCTGATGCTGCCAGGGCGCGAGGTTGAGGGCCGTGATGGGCAGACCTCGCCCACTCCTCCGTTGGAGAACCATTTGAAGTCTTCTTCTATCAGACTTGGGAGACCTAGGCCTTTCCTCCAGCAGTTAATGATCGTGTTCCTTTAGTTTGACCTTCTCCCAGGCTGGCCCTGCAAACTCCATCGTCTAACGTCAAGGCTTGAGGAAGTACGGTCATCTCTTTCTGCTTTCCCTGGCCATAGCTTCGCATAATACTGATCTTTGTAGAATAGCTTGAAACAGTTGATGACCCCCTGGTCAAAGGCTGGATCTTGCTGGTGGTTTCTTGGCATAAAGAAAGCGAAGATCTTCCCATCCTTGGACTTTAGATGTCTCCTGATGGATGAGATGGGGCATTGTCAATGAGCGAGGATAGCTTTCTCTTGCTTTCCCAAGCTTTCTCAGGTTGCTTCCGCACAGCAGGGCTAAACCTTGAAAGAACCAGTCCTTGAACAGGCTCCTGTTCATCCAAGCCTTCCTGGTGTTGGTGTAAATGCAGGGAAGTAGGATCTGTTACATGGTGTTAGACACCTTGTGGTTAGTGACTCCCTATGACCAACGGGGTCATCTTCAGAGAACCCTGACCCGGTTGGACAGAGAAGGAGGCTGACTTTGTTCCTTTGGCTCTTGTGTCCAGTCTTTCTTGCTGTGTTGTCATCCAGGTCCATAGTTCTGTCTGGAGGGGTCTTGTAGTACAGACCAGTTTCATCTGCATTTGAAAACCCCTGGTCTTCTGTGAAGTTGTTGTCTTCGATAGTTCATTGAAAAAGAGAGGTAGTTCTCGCAGATTCAAGGTCTGCAGACTTGGCCTCTCCATGGTTGTTGGTTCATGTGGACCCATGTCGATCCTGCCAGCGTTGCCAAGACCCTGGTATAAGCTGTAGTCAGCAATCTTCACTCTCTTCTTCCTTTGTGAAGATCCTGTGTTGATCTTTTGGCCTGATGGAGGATGTGTGCCTGAGATGGGTATTCAAAGCTCTCTAGACTTGCAGAACAATTGAATAGTTCCTGGTCCAACTCCTGATCCCTCCTCCCAAGCTTGACCCTCTTCCTCTTCATCCTTCATTGGATGTTGACAGTGAAGATGAAGCTCTTGAATTTGGTTTTTTTGCTCTTTTTCAAATTTCCCCTGTTTCAAAAACCCATCCTTCTGTAGAGTTGAACCGGCGATTTGGCTGTATCCTTGCTGATGGTCGCTTGGTTTCACCATTCCGTATCCGTTTAATTATGTTGCAGCTTCTCCTCTATGGAATAAACTTCCGCTTCGCATGCGCGCGCTGAACTGAACAGAGCAAACAAAACGTACAATGTTGAGATGTCTTCGGCTGGTAGGTGAATGAAGATGTCGAAAACTGGTACAGGAGATTGTTAACGGAGGTTTAGATTTAAGTTGTTGACACTCTTCCGAAGGATTGTGGCCGGTAGAGCACGCGAACATTATTAATCTGTTAAGTTACAGTACTGTACTTCGTGTGTACTGTGTTGTATGTGTTAGAGGGAACATGAACATGAGTTCAGGAGATACGATGCTCTGATGATTTGGAATTTGAATTGATTTTGTCATCTCTAGCTTCGCCATTTATAACGGGAAAAGTCGAGAAGATGACCAGCTCGTGAGTATTTTCACACCACATGTCCAACTCAACACAGGGCGATGACAGCTTGAATTTTGTTCGCCACATAGCCTATTTGGACTACTTTGTCTCTATTTTCTCACTTTTTGCTTTAACCATTGAAATAGTAGTATTTTTTGGGGGTTCCAAGGTGTATGAGCGTTATATCAGTACAAGCGCTATTAACGCTTAGCGTTTTATACGATTTTCACTTGTATATATAGATATATATATAATATATTATATATTGGTGCGAATTCGCGCCCGCCGGCGGCGATCGGCCACGTGACTCGGAATCGCAGCCGCCCCTCACGCCATCCGGACGGACAATTCAGTCGTGACCTCTCGGACTAACGCCTGGGAGCCAGTCACGGTGGGCCTTTCGCCTCACCCGATCGTGCAATCGGCCACCCGCGTGGATAGGGTGTTCGCCAAATCGACTCCTAAGTACCCAGCGGATGGTTAAACCGGGCGATCGCAGGTCGACTTACATGCACGAACCGCTTAAGCGGTCCGTTCCGTCTATCGGGATAACGAAGCGGTGTTATCGTTCGGCCCGACGGTTCCTGATTAATATCGGGCGTCCCGCGCCCACTTCAACCCGTTATGTTGAAGCCAAGATGGAGGTCAATTAAGAAAAGACGAAGCAAAACGGGCACAGACTTCAACAAGTAAGCACAGTTTAATTCAACACACCAAGGATAGCACACAATATACAGCCATACAGTAATCACAAATGCACATATATCAAATTTAAAACAAACAATAATGCAGAAGCTGCACGAATACGCGTAACACAGGCAACACTTATTAAGTTTCTACCTTACAAACACGGCGCCACAACACGCATTCACACAAAGCAAAGGAAAAGACCCCCTCAAAGGCAAGGGAGGTCGGACTGGCCCGTGGCCAATGCGCGTGGAACCTGGAATGAGCGGGCCAGCGCCCACGAGACGAAGGGTCCCCCTCGTGGGCGAGCCGCAAAATGTCGCTTGCACGGCGGGTTTTCGTGGGCACCTGCTGGTGTAATTGGAACGGGGCCCCTTGTCGCACTCTCTCAAGCGCGCGGGAAAGGGGGAATGGTTGATGCTCTGGGGAGGGATATGGCTGGCTTGCTCGAGTCCCGCAATGCGCGAATTCAACGCGACTCGTCGCTGACTTCCTCGCCCGGGGCCGAGCCTCCCGGTTTTTCCTTCAGCCGATCTCCCTCCGCCAGCCGTTCGCCTCCGTAAGCGTTCGCCTCCGTAAGCCGTTCGCCTCCAAAAATTCATCTGCTCCAACTTCTGCCCTTGCGGAGCTCGTTCTCTTTATCGGTCCAGGAACCCACCATATGCAATTCTCGGATCAAACGACCTCAGGGTGGGCCACGCTGCCGATGTGGACGGAGAAAAAAGGGGCGTGAATCTTTCCTGAATTCCTCAAATTTCATATCCCGATTTCCCTCAGATGCGTCTGGAGTCGGGCCAAAGCGCGCCCGCGCTTCCTAATTGGAATGGATCAGATGTGGGCGTGTAGCAATTCCTGATCCGAATTCTCCTCGGAAAACCGCCCATCTGCACTCGCGGCCACGTGTATCGCTGAAGATTAGTCCCGACGCTCGGTGCCCACCGGTGGTCAGGGAATGGCCGTAGAGAAGTGGATGAGGGTTTTCGCGGTGTCGGATGGCCATGATGCCGTTTTGAATGGCGGTGATGTGATGTTTGCGAGGTAGCGAGTGGTGAAGGTAGGTTGTGGCTGCTGGCGTTGTTTGTTGTTGTTGTCGACGTTGAGCGTGTGGTGTTAAAAAACAAAGGTATGAACAGAAAAACGCCTAACTCAAAGGATGCAGCCGAATGAATCACATTAATTCCCTCTAAACAATGGGTTTGGGCTAACCTATACATGTAGTTAAAAAGTATCTCACCTACGGCCTGAATGGTGTTTGCAATTTCCACCAGCCGTAACAATATATTCTTTGGTGTGACTGCGAATCGAACCACGCCATACTGGGACTCAGCGGCCACTCTAACCACAATGCCACCAAGTCTAATGCTATAATGTTTTGAGCTGCATGACCCTGACTATTTTCAAGGGGAGAGTATTTCAATTTTGATTGATCGTGAGTATTTTCAACTGGTATTTATTTGGGAATATCCCAAGATTATTGGCGGTGTTCGCCTCAGTGTGTACAAACTGCTTGCGCTGTCGGCTTTTGTCTGAACTACTGGTATGATGTAGAGATTTCAGCAAATATGTGAGAAGCAGAAGGGCTTAGTTGATGGATGTGGGTTAAAAAAGAAGCCTCCAAACCTGTTAAATATTGCATTCAAGTCTGTTCGGCCCAGTTGGTCATGTCTGAACAAATTTCACCATAGTTTTAATCATGAATGGGTGAAGCGGAGCCTTTCTGGTGAGAACACAAAGAATGGAATCTAAGGTTATAATTCATGCTGACTGAAGATGACAGAACAGAGAACGAGCCTTCAGAATTATCAGATTGTTGGGAAAGTAAATTCCCTTTCCGCCTCATTGATGATGTTGAACAGGATGGCTGAAAAGGTACGCCACACTCACCTCGAGTGTTGGCGTGGCGCTTTGAAACCCGACTTCAGCGACACGTAAACCGTCTTCCCACCAGCACGGTAATTCATAGATATTTGTGTCCGTCCCTCGGATGGACGTTAAAACAGGAATCCCGTTGCTAGCATTCGTTGGTGGACTTAAAGATGCCTTGTCTCCTTCGTGAAAAGTGCGAGCGATCAAATTGCTGCCCTAACCAGGAAGAGGAAATGCCAAGCAGTGGCACAGCTATGCCCTCAACCAATATGACAACCCAAGCTTGTGCTGCATACGAACAAAGGGCTCATAATGGATTTTGGAGGTGTGGTTATCTGCTTGTTCGGGCTGCCGTGGTCATAGTCTACTGCCACTTCACACTTGTGGTCGATCCTTGATGCCCTTGGGTAACACGGGGATGGGCCACAAAATACATAATTGACGAAGTCGACCATTCCAAAAATCCTTTTTCATAAAAGCACAGGTGTACTCGAGGAGTGCCTGCAACATTAGTTCTCATTTGTCTGCATGCTGGGCAGCGAAGCTTGGCATCACTTTTATAAAGCGAAGTGGGGATGCCGCTTAAGCTTCCTGGTATGAAAAAGATTAGTCGTTCTCCCTTTTCGGTGTTGTTTGTTCAGGTGTTGCAGAGAGTTTGGTCGCGTCCTGTGGAATGGTTGTGAACGCGTGGCGTGATGCAGTGCTTGCCAGCCGCGACATGCCGTAGCACCACCACGGTGGTGAAAAACACCTGCCTCCATTGTCCTCCCCATGCGAAGCTCAATTTCAAGGTAACTGAACTCTGCAGACAAAAATAGTGCAAGGTCTAATTGCGTGGAGTGTCATTTGCAGGTGAAATTGAGCTGCTCGTTGTTCCAGGCACTGAAGGAACATCTTGATTGTATTCAGCCCGGTGATCACGTTCCGGCCACAGGCGCGACATCAGGTGGGAATCATACAATGGATAAACAATTCTATCCAAATTTTCGAGGAAAAGTTGTCTTCTGTATGGTAATAGCAACATCTCCAAATCCCAATCTTTTGCACCGCTGATGAAACTTGCCCGATTCAATGCATTTCTTCTCCCACCTTGCCCAGGGAATTCCTTTACAGCGAGCCACAGCAGCTTCTCCGAGTGCGTCGCTTGTGCAGTGGTTGTGCCCACGCCGCATCGTGCCACGGTCATTGTTTCCAATGAACTTGCTCGCCATTGCCATGCATGGAGACTTTTCGAACAGTGGCAACAGATGTCGGGTGGCAGGGCTTGCTTCCTGGAAGCCTCCACCTTGGTTGAACAAATTATTTATTTTTGACATCTTCCTGCACTAAACTCTTTTGGAGAAATGTGAGTTATCATAATCTTCCTCAAGCATGTTATGAGACCTGTGCTGTTTTGCTGCTCATGCACTTTAAAACGTTTTTAAAAAACTATATTCAAACACAGAATGCAACAGTTATTTGAAAATAAAGTTGCTACAAATCACCGATTCATTTTTCTGGTCCATTTGTTATTATCGTGTCAGGGTAATTGACTGGAACAGTGAATACTATTCTTTTGATCACACAACCAGAAAAGTGAATTTT
>JAXMNL010000026.1:345462-358591 GCA_035128595.1 Eptatretus atami | reverse complement strand
AAAAGAAGAGAGAGAGATTATTGTCTGACAGTGATAGAGCCGCGGCTCGAGGGAAACAGGTGGATCTGCATAAGCAGATGCAAGCCAGATCGACGAAGGTTGTATGGCCAGCCGGAGTCTCTCACTTGTCTGGTAGGGTCGAGGAGGGTGGTCGCATGGAGTGCTTTGTCTCATTGGAAGAGCTTCTCCTTCAGAATCGTAATTCATTGCCATGTCGCATGCTGCCTCGGACGCTACCCTAACCCTGTCTCCCTCCTCGGACCCATATAAGACGCGCCCGCTTGGAGATGCTTGTCACTAGCAATACAGTACAGGAGATGTCGCACCCCTTGCTCACGTACAATTCCTTGCCTCTCGCAAGGAACCTCAACTCAAGTACGTGTCAAGCTTTGCCCACTTTTTTTGTCATATGCTATTTTATATTCGTCACTATCCCGGTTAGTCTCATCCCAGTGGCGACTAGCCCATTCTGCTCAGCATGGTTCCATATAATTTCGTGCCCTAACCCTTTATCGTCCTTTGTTGAGCCCGTGTATTGTCTCGTCATAATGCGAACTGCAATTCCAGAGCCACATGCTTGGCATTCATTCTTAAAACGTTGCGGAGGCATGAGTCGCACAGTGTACAACATCCTGAGCCAATAGCACAAAACCTATACGTCTTCATCCACATCGACTGAGTTGACCGATTCCCCTTACTGGTTGCTGGAGGGAGGAGACGAATCATACTAACAGAGATGCCTCACTTTTTCTGGCTCTGTGGCAATCACTTGCTAGACGTGTGGCCAGCACGATAACACGAACTCCTCGAATGGAATGTGGTGCACTCCCAAGACTTCAGCGAATCATCAGCACTTCTGGATTTTAGAATGCAGGTTAGTCACTCATGGATGAGTCAGGACATAGGGAAGTGAACGGGGGATGAGCTGTGTGATATGGCCTGGGCAATAGGGGTTCACATCATGCTCTCCGACTTGAAGTTTCGGCATCCCTAAGTGGGTACAATCACGCAGACTCCCTTAGTCCGTTAACGCAATCATAAACTAACCATCGCCTGTCGTGGGCTCGCTCGTGGCTTGTGTCAAAAAGGGCGCCTCTCGCTTACACTATTGTTCTAACAACCCACGTTAATCCGTCGCTGTAGTTGGTGGTCCACACAATGTCGGGCTCGCCCTCGAATTTTCCATCACCCGCGTGGTCCGTTCGTACGAGTGTCTCACGAGTTCGTGCGTGATCACGGGCGTGGCTCAGACTTTGGTGTGACAGGCTACGAAACCCAGCTTGAGTACAAAAGCTTGCCGACTCGTAACTAAAGCTAGTCACCATGAATTGCGCCTTCAGATGGCAAACAATAAGCGCACTAGGGCACTAACAAAACTGCCTCCGACTACCAGTCCCCTAAACACCGGAGGGGAGTGACCACCATGGCAACTCCACCGAAACGCACACGTGGAGGCTGGCGCCGGGCCCTTTCGAGTACCTGTGCCAAAAATCACGACACTGCCACAGAAAGCGGCTAAACAAGGCGACCCGGCCCCCCAAAGACGGGCAGCAACAGTGACAACTACGCTAATACAACCAGCCCCCATGGGCCCTTGGCCTACTCTCCACGGCCGAACTAGCCCGGGCCCGGGGTACCCACTCAGGTATTCATCACGGTTCAGCACCGTACGCTCCAGCACCGTCACAGGGGCTCTGACCCCTCCAAATTGGTATCAAAGAGCCTACACTAAACCACCAACGAACAAAACGACTTCCAATTTGTCATTTGAACTAACCCAGCTCATCACTTTACAACTGCACGGGTCACTTGGCGGAAGAGTCAAAATCTACACCACCAACTGTCGACATGCATTCCAACATTCGCTCCACTCACACAGACCCGCTGGCCTCACACTCATACAATGTACCCTCGCAGCTATTCAACTCTCAACACACACCAGCTGAAAAATCTGGCCATCCTCTAACTAATCTCTAATAACTCGTAGCTCCAAAAAAACGTCGTCAAACCTTAAATACACAGTCATTTACACTAGATACTAAGCTACGTCCCCTCATACACCTCACAGTCTGTCATGTCCACAAAATCATTTCACACAACCTAAAGCTCACTACAATCCTCTCTAATACCATTAATCCAGGCTCCATGAGGACTTACCCTGCCAACCATGAAGTCGGTCTAAACTAAGCTAACCCTTCCCCTAATAGTTTTTCATCCTGTGCAGGCAAGGGGTCATCCACACTATACCGGAATCTGTTCACCGTAAAGCGAGGCTGCTTCGATTAAATTTATGAATTTCAATTATGCGCAGCACCAGCGGGCAAACATCACAGCTTCGCGCAACTTGACACTTGCCCGGAGTCATGCCAGCTGCACGTGTACTCGTCATCTGGACAGGTACAATCCGGCAGGGAATTCCTCATCATGCAGGATTCACCACAGTGCAGGCACAATGGACGTCACCAAAACTGCGCAACCCAAAAAGCAACCTCGCATGAGGGGAACTCCCACCGAAACACATGTGTCTCCCGTTGAGAGCTTAAACATACAAGCTCGCGTGGAGAACCATCCGGAATCCAATATCCAGTTATCCTGCTAAACTTTGGTCCGTTTACCGCAAGGGATCAAGGCATCCAAACACGTGGCGTTTCCAGGACCGGGATGAAAACTCGAAGCGAGCAACGTGGCGGCCTCAGTGCGTGCACAGCAGGACAGCGCTCAAGCTGCTGGGTGAACGCCAGCAAAGGTAACCCAAATAAAAGCTACAGCGCCGAAACGGCTTTTTATGTCCTCTGTAGCCGTACGCTCCGTTCCACCCAGAACCTGCGTGTCACGGCAACAGACTCACTCCATCACACTCACATCACAAACGGGAGACCGGCTTGCGTGCTCCAATTGCCGACGACATCTCACTCCACAATACAAAGACCTTACGCACACGGTCTCATCACAGGACCTCTCACTCACACCCAACCTTCCATGCCCTTAAGGGGTCACTCACACATGGCGTGCATGAAAAGCACGCATCTCCGCAACTCATTCGCAAACACAACCCTGCACAACCACACTGGGGATTCGTGTCCCAACAAGGGTTTTCCGAGGGCTTAAAACACCCCAGTTACACGTGCACCAATATCACAAGACACTAAGCTCGTCCTTAACCGCTTGGCCGACAACCCACTGGTCGTGATTAGACTCAAAGGGGCATACTCCCTCCCTCGTTCTTGGAGGCGGACCATACCAGCTGCTCGCACCAGGCCTCCACCAGTCCACGAGCACTCACACCCATATATCCTCACACTACTCTGTGTGTGATGTTCGTTTCCTTTAACAAATAAACCACCGTCTTATCGTAGAAGTTCTCCTCTACTTTCTTAAACCTCCCGCGTCTTGTACAATATTGTATAGTTTCTGTTGTCTCCTGGTGTCTATTCGAACTCTGCTTCTTTCTGAGGACGTCATTTCTATTTTAACGATAGAATCAACCATTAGCTTATCTCCTTAAGTCGCTCCCGATCCTTCCACACTGTTTACTCCTTGCTCTTTAGGATCTCGCGTACCTCACCTTTGTATTCGATCTTAATTAGTTCTTTCCTCCTCCAATTCCTTTCACTGTGTCTTATACATTTAATTAGTTTCTGTTTCTTATTTGGAAAAGTTTTTCCATCTCTCTGGATTCAATTTTACTCCTCTTCAGTTCATAATTTCAAAATGTATAGTTTATGTTTTCTCTACCCACTCTTCCTCATAGTACCTTCATTTTTACCACTCATCGTTTATATCTCTCAATTGGCTCATTCCTTCCTGTGTTTCATTCGCTGCTTCTCTACAATTAACCTTCCTTGTTCCTCTCCCATGTCTACTTACTCCAGTTTCAAATGTTGTGCTTCAATTTGGTTATCTCTTCTGTGTTTCAATTGCTGACTGTCTATAATCTTACCTTGTTCTATCTCGTGTCCCTTACCTATTCCAAGTTTCATGGTTTGCTTCATTGGTTAATTCACTTCTTGTGATTTCAGTTGCTAGTGTCTCATTTACCTCCTTGTTTTTCTCTGTCTTCGCTTCTCCAGTATGTTTTTCATTTGGTTAATTCCTTCTTGTGTTTTCAGTATGCTGCATGTCTCATTACTCTTCCTTCATTCTCTTTCTTGACAATCTCATTCCCCAATCTGGCTATTGCTTCCAGCTGTTTCGATCTGTCAGCGTGGTTTCATTAAAAACGTCTCATTCCCGTTCGTTCTTTCTCTCTAAATCCTCATCGTTTCGTAATACCGTCTTCGTTCTGGTGATTTCTGTACTCAGTTTCTACTCCAATTCTTTTCTCATTCCGAACAATCCGACCTTGCCTTTGGTTCTAATGTTCTACCATCTTGACCTTATGTGGTTTGTCTATCCGTCTACCCAGTTCCTGTCTCCGATTTTACCTCCCCGTCCGCTTATCAAATCTACTTAGTCATGTCTTTGCAGTCTTTTTCACTCCACTATTTTTATTTCCTTCGTGCACGTCTACCGTCAGAAAACAATAATATTATTTCCTCTGGTCACGTCCTCAAGATTTCGCCAAACACGTCTCCTCCCGAATTATTTTTTTTTCACACCGCCTTCAACACGCGGGACTGACAACCGTTGCACTCCTACCAGCTGTCGCATACCCCACGTGGCGTCGCCATAAACGCACATTCGTAGTTGTTTGCCTTCATGACCGCTGCGGTATCGGACACATTTGCTGCGTTTATCACCCCGCATTTCATTTATTCTTCCTTAATATATCGTATTATTGTTATGTTTCCATTTTGAGTGCGTTTTCATCACATATTTTTCGTTAAATCGTTATTCATTCTATTCATTATTGGTGCTTTCCACATCACATTTTCGATTATTTCGTTTTATCCATTGTTTGGCAATCATCCGATCAACATCCCCCCACATCTGTTGATTTCAGCCGACCACCGACGAAGCCCGATCGCCTCAGGTCGGCTCGTAAAAGGATTTCACTGGGGAGGCCGGGAGGGAACTTGACGGAGGTGGGGGAGGGGGTGTCATACAACGCGAGCGTGCCGCGCCATTTGGGCTCTGGGTACAGTGGGGGAAACTTTTCCTGCCAAACCAAAATGTCCTGATCGGGTCTAAATCTGGACATGGATTACTATCATCACTACACATATACATTTCTAACCCCGGCCCCGCTCGCCTTTGAGGCCATCTTATTCCACGTAAGGGGTTAAATTTAATCGCTCGTAATTATAGAGGGAATCGGAAGGGAGTACGCTCTCCTGACCGATTCCTATGAATTAGCCTTGGAGACGGGAAGGGATTTGAATCCCACTACACTTGACACAAGTGTTTGCGAATTCTGCGCCACGTCGGACAGATGCGATCAGGAGAAACCACAGCGACTCGAACGCGCAGACCAAGCATCGCCACCGGAACGGAACAATTCAGTCACGTGAACACTCCCGGCATAACGCCGGATCCATCACAAGGGTGGGCTTCGCTAACACATGTGCAAAATCGGCCAACTGCGTAGGATAGGGTTGTTGCATAATCCAAATTCGACCTACCTAAGTACCCACGCGGATGTAAAACCGGGCGATCGTAACCTCGCCGCATGTCGAAATCCGGACACGAGCCGCTTGGAGACGGGCCGTTCCGTATATCGGTTAAAAGAGATAAACCGAGCGGAATGATTATCAGATCCGAACTCGACGGTTCAGATTATTAATAACACGGGCGTTTTGCCCACACTACGAACCCTTTACGTGAAGCAGGATGGAAGGATTTCAATTAAAGGAAAAAAGACGAAGCGAAACGAAAACGATTCAAAATGCACAATTTATTCGCGGAACAAGCGAGCACACTATAGCCACGTATTTAACAGTCTACGAATTAACGATTGCACATATATACTAGAACAAAAGAAAAGCACATAATAAAAAGGAGTTAACAACGACTACACGAACACAAAGGACCACTTATACAGTTATAAAACATTACAAGCACGGTGCACATACAGCATATAACAACCGAAGCAAAGAAAAGACCCACTCACAAGGCAAGGGAGTCAGACTGGGCCAGTGGAGCCTAATGCGCGTAAGGGACTGGAATGATGCGGAACCAGGCCCAAGCACAGACGAAGGGTCATAAGCACGCAGCCCATCGTGAGGAGCCGCAGAATAGTCGCTGCACGGCGGTTTCCGTGGGCCCTGCTGGTGTGGGTGGAAGGGGACCCCTTGTCGCACTCTCATTACAGCGCGGGAAAAGGGGAAGAATGTTGATAGACTCGGGGAGGGAGTAATGGCTGGAATATAGCTCACAGACTCACGCGAACTTAAGTGTACGCCGCTCACTCCAGGTCTCCTCAGCCGATCGCCCTCCGAGCCGTTTGCCCACCACCTGCTTCGAAGAGCCCCGATCTCCAACGACCCAGCCCAACTGACTCAATCAAGATTGCTGCTCAACCAGACACTAGCACAAAGACTTACTGCGCTCAAGCATTTTTATCGGCTTCGGGACCCACCATATGCAAATTATGGATCAATAAGACTCAGGGCAGGAAGCCACGCTCAGCACGATATGGATAACGAGAAAAAAGGGCGTGTATCATATCTGAATCCTCATTTGCATATGTCCGATTTTCGTTTAGGCGGTCTAGAAGGCGGAGGCACCAAGACCGCCCTGCGTTCACTGATTGGGTGGATCAGATGATGGGAATGTATCATTTACATGATCACGAATTCTCCTTCGGAAAACCCGCCACTGTACTCGCGTCTCCGTGGTCTCGATGAAGAAAGATCGACGCTCGAGTCCACAGGTGGGCGGGAAGGCCGTAGAGATATGGTAGTGGAGTATTTTTTCCGGCGGTGTCCGATGGCCATGGAGCTGCATGGATGGCGGACTGATGTGAGAGTTGAGCGTAGGAGTAGGTGAAAGGTAGGATTTTGCTTCTGGCGTGTTGTGTTGTTGCAGTGGGTGGCTCTAAACAAGGTAGAAAAGAAAAACGCCTAACTCAAAGGATCGCAGCCACGAAATAGAATCAATTAAATTCCTCTATACATGGGTTAGGGCTAACTACACTGGATACTTTAAAGAAATAATATCACACTAAGGGAGACCTTTATGGTGTTTGCGAATTTCAGACGTAACAATAATGTATGTAATAATATATATGAGGTAGTGTTCAAAAAAGTATAAACCTTAATTTTGTGCGTAAACAAATGGAACTCGGGAGGTGTGTTTGTTGCACGTATTGGCAGATCTAATATCATATGCGTGAATATTATTCCTGTCTGCAGAAGCTGTCAGTCGCCGACAGAACCGCACGATGAGTGAGAAAGTGTAAGGTGAGGCGTCGAGATATTCGTTTTTTGAAAAATGCGGAAAAAACTTGAACAAGCTATAAATGCAACAAATTTGTGATAAAAACTTGGCATTCCCAAGTGGAAACGATCTGCAAGATCACAGGCCTTCGGGAAGCTAGTGGGGCAGCAATAGCATAACCTAATTGCATTTTAGGATAAAAAGCAACCAAATTTGGCACATTGTAGAAAGAATTTATGAAGCGTTGGATATTGGCCACACAGAGATTCGCTCTCTGAAGGGCGTGGACGCCATTTTAAAAATGGCAGCCAGGTG
Organism: Eptatretus atami; assembly: GCA_035128595.1. NCBI lineage: Eukaryota > Metazoa > Chordata > Myxini > Myxiniformes > Myxinidae > Eptatretus > Eptatretus atami. Next base: position 350,959 of record JAXMNL010000026.1, on the reverse strand, counting down.
ACATTAAAATGGCATACCAAAAGAGAATAATAAGGGACTAGGACTAAACAATTTGTGGAAGATTTTTCATACGTTAATATGGGGTTATGGATGCGCCTCATACCGAGTACTACAAAAAACAGTATGGGAGAGATTTCGAAATTACGAAATTGTGAGGGGGGAAAACTTTTTTTTGGGAAAGATTAAATTTTGTATAATATGTCATTCGGTGTAACATGATTCTAATATATTTATTTGATCATTGCAGAATTGTGATGGGTGGTCATCACTTAATAGCAGCCATGTCCAAGAGCTTAAGTATTGGTCGACCCAGAGCGACCTGTAATCACCAACAATAACTGGAACCTGTGTTCATCTGTATCAAGAAAGACACGAAAAGAAGACACTGCTCGTCCTCACAGTACCAAAGCGAAGATGATCGGAGCGGCTACAGTATCCTGGCGAAAATCTGTATCAGATTCAATGAACTAAAAGGAGTTCCACGTACGTCAGTAATACGCCGGCTTGACGAAGGTCAGGAATTTGAGCAAGCTATGGTTGCGAAACAAGTGCATGGTTATCAGAAACTGTCGACTGAAATAATAACAGGACAAAAGTAGAGAGCACGAAAACAGAATGCGTGTAAACTGCTGATGACAGCCATAATACTGATAAGCATGCAAGGCACAGAGTTCTCTCATCGAGCACCAGATAAGTCAAGGCCACCATCAACTGTTTCTCTGTGAACAAACCTGCAGGCTCAAGAAGGCTTCATGAGGTCAGCGACCTTCACAATTGACAGGCAAGTGAAGTAACTAGATGCAACCACTCTTGAAGACAGTGCACAACTATTGGAAACTCAAGTGATGGGGAAATGGTGGCCTGGAAGCAGTACAATGCATGCCAATGTTGTTCAGGGTTATATACAATACAGTGCAGAGCGGCCCGAATCTATACTGAAGCGCAAAGCAGAAACTGAACCAGGAAAGCACTGTCAAGAGTAGCTTTTGCTGAACTTGTGCCTACTTGATTGAAGAGACAGACAGGATGAGGAAGACGGGTGCAAGTGTTTTCAAAGTTAGCGAGAACTGGCTAACTATAACCACAAGAATTGAACAGCGAGGCGTCAGGAGCAACAAAAGGGTAAAATTCCACACAGCTCGAGCAAGGACTCCTTGCCAACAGTTCATGACAATGCAATCACACAGCAAGGGAAGAAGACATCTTTAGGCATTTCGAGAAAAAAACGTGTTGGCCGAGATTAGCCTAATAAAGTGTGAAATGGAGAAACTTCAGAAAAGAGTATCCACAAGAGTCTTTATACCCTATACGAATATTCTACAAATGGCATTCAATCTTCATCACGCTGGACACATGATATGAGGACCCTACATAGTGACTCACATCAAGAGCTAATAGCAAGAGAAAAGCGTGGTAAAGGAGTGCGAGAAGTTGGTAGCAGAAGAGCCATACCCAGAATAGGCAGAACTTTCTTCGGAGTAGACACCAACAAGACATTGTTCAAGTTCCTGTCAGAAGCTTCATTCCTGTGGTTTCACCTGAAGCAAAGACAACTTGTACGTCGATGGAGAAGAAATCTTCAGCAAGCTCCACTGTCTGAGCTGTTATCGTGGACCATGTTACCCACGAGGAAAGCGACGTCAGATGCTATTCATGTCATTCATGCATCCCGCCACTGCAAACAAATCATGATCAGACGGTTGACCAGATTAGTGGTTTGGCTGTCTCGTTGTCCAGATTTCTGCAGCCAGAAATGAACTGTGGATTAGCATTCGGAACTGGAAAAGGTTCCGATACCTGGCAGCCCAGATAATCAAGCAGCTGGACTGGGGCCAGATAAAGCACAAGTATTCATGTTCACTATCCTAACAGAGGTTTATGACAACTGTGTCAAGTTTTTGCAAGTCATGAAGAAGACTGCGTGGCAGGAGTCGGCATAGTGTTGCCTTGGAGATATGACCAGAAGCATACGTTAGAAGTTGTCATCTCACCAATTGACAACAAGGGTCCGCACACACATTGAGAGATTGTCATCCTCCTGATGAACAGAAAAGTCCATGCAGCAGAACATTGCACGAGGCAACGAAAGACAAACTTTTCGCAAGGAAGGACATGTGGATTGATTTTCCCACACCAGGCACTTGAAGAGGCACGTTTAAGAAGGGCAGGCCTACCCGGGAGGTCATGTATGGGGCCATGTGTTGTCCCTGCCCGAGACTGCCGCCGCACACGACTGGGGGTGACAAAGTGAGAGGGCTGCATGAGCCCATTCTGCAGCATTACCCAAAGCAGCCCAAACTGCCTGAACTGCTCTCATATGTAATGTAAGAGGTTGTGTAAATCGTTGCAGATGCAAAAGTGCACTTGAATGTACTGATCTAGATGCCGTGTGAGGGGAGTGCACCACAGAACTAGACATTTCTACTTTTATTTTGAGTTTTATCATTACTGTAACATACATGTGTCATTGAAATGTATTATGTGGTTTTGTATTTCTTGATTCTTAATTTGTTTTCTTATTGTAACATACACATGCATTAAACTTTTAATAATTTAATAGAAGCTTCGCTGGGTGTGGATGTTATGTCATTTTTAGTCATATTTGTCAGTTATTGTTTGATAATTTCCAGGAATGTTTATTCTTCACGCTTTTTTTCATGTCATTTATTTACACTTGATGTAATATGTCACACACAAGGGCTATAGGTTAGGACTATAGGTTAGGGTTAGTGTTAGCTAGCTCGTGTCGCAAACCGAAGTAAGGGGTAGCCGCCCCCCCCCCCACCCCCAGGGCAGCATTGCTATTAGCTTGCTATGCTCATGTACGGGGCCAAACCAGTGGAGTGACCACTTTACGTGGTGGCGTGGACTTTCATTAAAAAAAACATAATGTAGTAGGGCACAGACAGTATGTTTTTTTTTTCATCCCCCCCCCACCACCACCTTAAAAAAACGCGACAAATCATTAACTGCTATTTTTAGAGCCTCATTACTCGCAATTAAGGCCAGTGATGTTGTCACGACGTATAAAAAAAGTAGAACGCCACAGTGATTTGAAAATTTCCCAAAAAGGGTTTTCCACCTTCAAAATTCGAATTTCGAAAAATTGCCATACGTTGTACGTACTACGTGAGCGCTGCAATCCATAGCCCATAAACGATGAATCAAGTTCCACAATGTAGAAGCCGTAGCCATTTAATTCTGGTACATATTCCTTGGCCGCCATTTTGTAAATGGCTGCCAGGCCTCACTAGGCTTAATTCGTGTGGCCAATAAATCAAATGCTCATAATATGCTTTCTAACAAGTGTGCCAATTTGGTTTTATCACATTAGATGCACAATTCTTTTGAATTTTAGCTGTGCGCAGCACACAAAACGAAGCCAATGGCACAAACGATAAAATAGTGGTACAAACCGCTCAAGAAAATTGTCGCACATCAGTGGAAGTGAAGCACGTTCTGGTGGGCCTCAAACATCCGAATGAGCAGTAGTTGTTACCAAGTTGAGACCCTGCTGATGCAGACGTCAATACATCAGAAGACTTGCGACGAGACTGGGCGGTACAGCAATTGATCGTTCATCCTTGATGACTAGGGTTTTGGCTGACGGGATCTCAGGAAGTTCTGTGCCAAAGCCTGCTAACGATCGAAGCAGACAAGCAACTCCGTCTTGAGATCGACACGGACATGCTGGAGTGACTGTAACAGCGATCACAACTTACTTCACACAGGTGCTACCTGATGGCGATGAGAACTGGGTAAATGGGTACGAGCCACAACCAAGTCCAGTCATCACAATGGAAAGCATTCCAACTCCCGAGGCCGAAAAAAGCAAGAAGGTCCGCCAATGTCAAAGATCATGTGAGACCGTCTTCTGACTCCAGTGGATGGCTTCTCATGATTACAGCCACAAACGCGCAATACCTCACCAAGAGTACTACACAGAGGTACTGCGTCGCTTTCGTGACCGTGGACGCAAACGACGGACCTGTGGGGCAGCGTTCAATTGGTGCAGCTCAATCACGATAACAACCGCCCATTCTTCTACAATTTGAAATAAGAGTTTCTGGCAAACACATACTCACACCTGTGCTGTCGAGTCAGGCTACCCTACTCCTACCAGACATGGCTCCATGTTGACTTCTGGCTTTCTCCAAGCTGAAATGTCCCTGAAGGACCAATTCAGTTTCCAGAGAAACATTCAATAGCAGGAATGCGCGGCACCTGCTGCGCGCACATCCAAAGAGCTGCTTCCAGGCTGCTTCGACGTGGCAGAACCGTTGGGAGAAGTGTGTTGGCAGCCAAGGAGACTACTTGAAGGAGATTGTGTAAAGTTTGATTGTATCTGGATACGAGTATTTTTTATGAACAAATGGTCGGATACTTTATTGAACACCTACAGGTTATGTTCATATATATAATTATATAATATAATAATATATAATATATATATAGTATTAAAAGTTATAAAAAGTTAAAAAGAATATATATAATATTATTGAAATTGTAACTTGCATTCTTAGTGCTGGTGTTACTGGTAGAAGGCAAAATGATAAGAACTGTGCAATTCAGATGTGGGTATCTGCTGAGTCTCAGTCAGCTGTACTCACCTGGTTCTCGCCGGGAGTATACAGGGAGATACACACAGGTATTGCCAGGAAGCCCTGTTGAATGAATCATCAGAGAAGAAGCGATTGAAAAAACATCACAAACAGGTCGATTACTTCAAGGCACGAACGCCGTGTGTGTATCACGTGTGCATCGCGAGTGCTCGCATACACGTGTGGTGGCATGTGGTGAATCAGTTGGCATGTGATAGTAATCGCGTGTGTGCATGTGATCAAGTGTGTATCACGTAGATGGCACGTGAGTGGGATGGATGTGTGCAGGTGTGCCACGTGTGTGGCCAGAATGTAATCACATGGCAGCACGTGTGTGGCTTAGTGTATAGGTGTGTGCACGTGTGCAATCACGTGTGGACGTGTGTAATGGCAGTGGCAGTACATATGTGCGCCATTGTATCAACTATGTGGCACGGTGTAGTGTTGCGTGTTGTGGACAATGTGTCTCGCGTGGTGCCACGATGTGTATCACGTGTGTATGGCGTGGTGTGCATACACGTGATGATATCCGATGTGGTATCAAATGCACACGTGTGTGGCCCTAAGTGTATCGCGTGTTGTGTGCCACGTGTGTATAAGCAGTGTGGTGTGCCACGTGTGTTCACGTGTGTGCCAGTGTTTTGCGTGTGTGGCACGGAGTAGGAGCGTGTGTTATGGCAATGTTATTATCGGTAGCCACGTGTGTAATACGTGATGCACATGTGCCACACACATGGCACACACGCGACACGTGCCGCACACATGATACACACGTGGCACACACGTGATACACACGCAAAACACTAGGGCCGCACACGTGCTGCACATGTGATACACACGTGGCACACACGCGATACACATGTGGCACACGTGATACACACATGCCACACATGTGA